>MCFA01000331.1:0-34815 GCA_002105025.1 Clohesyomyces aquaticus
ATTCTGGGGATACCTCTCGGATCGGATCGGACGTCGACGTGTAGCCCTCATGGGACTATGGACCATGTTCATTTGCTGCCTTAGCATGGGATTCGCCACGGATCTTGTCAGCTGCGCTATCTTCCGATTCGTCTCCGGCCTTGCCAGCTCGACAATTGTCGTAACGACCTTGACCATGATTGGAGATCTCAGCCCCAATGCTTCTGGGAGGGCTAAGAACGTAGCGCGACTCCCTCTGATTGCTCTCTGTGGTTCTATTGGGCCTATCGTGCGAGGAATGGTCTCTGAAAGCGACAAGAGCTCAGGCGCCGTGTGGCAAAGATTTCCGACCTTGAGCTCCCAAATCGCTTGCGGAACTATTGTGCTTCTCATCGCCATCACGGCTTCAATAATGCTCCAAGAGGTATATATTTCCTGAATCCGGCTCTGCATAGCGCCAAAAAAAATCGGCCCCAATGAACCTCATCATCATTCGCTAACCATCCATAGACTTTGCCTTTCCAGTCCGAACCACGAGCAGATACAGCAAACTACGACTGTGAAAAAGCCGCTTTCCTCTCTGACAACGAGTCCGATATGCCACTCATCCGCGTGGTGGAATCTACTCGCCCCGACTCTATCTCCATCAATCAATTCCTACAAGCACCCTCGCTTTTAATATTGCTTTCCTCCTTCTCTCTCCTCTCCCTACATGCATCCACCTTCGACGCTCTGCTGCCGCATCTCGGCCACAGCAGTACAGAGCATGGCGGCATGGGTATTCCCTGCAACTGGTTGAACATCACCGTTCTTGTCGTACGCGGAATTGCTGGCGTTGCCATCCTGCGTGGCGTACCCCAGCTGATCGAGAAATTCGGCCTGCTCAAGCTCTACCGCTCCGTTTCCCTGTTCTTCCCCGCCATCTATGTCGCCACGCCTCTTTTGGCCTTGTTGGCGGCCTGCTCAACCCTGTTCGCTGCACTTACCTCGACAACGGCGATCCTTGCCAAGCACGTCCTCGCCGGTGGAGCTTCAGTTCTGGTTGCTCTTCTCGTCCTCAATACAACCCCTGATGCCTTTTCGGCCGGCACCGTTGTTGGCATGATGCAGGTTGCCAGCTTGTTCAAGGCCTTGGCCGTAGCCGTCAGCGGAGCCAGCTTCTATCTGAGCGGCGAATTCAGTGTGGCCACGACCAACTACGCGCTCTGGACTTGCTTGTCGCTCTTCGGGCTTGTGGGAGCGGCATTGGCTTGGTTCGTGAGGGAACGACCCAGCGTGGACCGAGATTTCCCAAGTGAAGTCCTGTGCTGGGAGACTTGCTTCGATGCGGAGGGAAACACTGAGAGCTAGAGACTTTTGGCTACTCTGGCGGATCAGCCGTCGGAATTGTACCAAAGCTTGAGATGTCGCTGTGAGCAGCACCATTATACCCTCTTTGTTACGATCCGGCAAGGCGGATCGATTGGACCTTACATTTCCTTGTGTGCCGATATTCATTGTCGTTCTGTACGATTCTCCTCCTCGTCTTCCAGACAAGGGTTTCTGCAACGAGGCTTTCCCACCTCCATGCTTCTTGATTTCGCATGAATGATCAACGCAGTTGACGTATTCTTTTGGAAGCCGTGGATGGAATCTAATGAAGGATTTGGGGACCTGTTTATAGCTGTCGCATACGCTCCTTTTGGCCGACGCTTGATTTGGCTGTCTACCTTGTTTATAGCCTGAAGCTTTATATATTTGCTTTGGCGGTGCGGTTTCTTAATATCAATGCAATTCTTTGCTCCATTGTTTGCTCCTGCACGCTCACAGCGGGATTTATTTCCGCACAATGGGGCAAGTTGCATACTGTGTAGAGGACAGCGAACGCCATCTGCGGCGTTGGTTCACATGTTCGGTGGCTTGCCTGTTTGTTTATTTTCTCACACGTGCCCACCAGAACTGCGGGTGACGGGCAAATACGAGCTTGGCTTCTTCTTGTTTGCATCTGAAACGCGACTAGAAGCCCGGCTGTTGTTGTGATCAACGCACAGGTGCTGGCCGTGGCGGTGAGTGTGCATGTTCGTGATGGCTTCCACAGTCAATAGAAGGACTGGTAAAAGGGTCTGGACGCGTAGAAATCGGGCGGAGAGTTGATGTTCACTGCAATGGGAGCGTCTGCGGAGCGAAGTAGCGAACTGTCACGACCGCGTTACTGCACGCCATCGCAGATGTGGCGTCGTTGGCAGGCCAGCGGCAGCGGAGCGTCGGTGCGCCCCCTCCCACATCGCTCAGGGACGGGTGCCCCTGCATAGACTTGCTGCAATTCATCCTGTGTGCAGGCCGCCGTCTTGCTCTGCTCCTGGTCTGACCATAGCTACCACGCTGGCCGCGACTCCTTTCTTTCTCCTAGGCTCCCCCGGTGCGCGCCTTCACTTGACAACACAACACTCCTTCCCTCACCGACGCTTTGTTTACGTCGCCCTCACCTGCGCGCACATTCCCCGCCTCGCGAACATCGACCCCACCGACGTCGCTCCAGCTATCTATTCGACCCACACCGTTAGCCCGCGCGCGCATTTACTACACGATACTCTCACGCCATGTCGCTCAGCGCAAAATACCAGGCCTTTTTGGCCAGCCCGTCGCCCGGCGCGCTGGCCGACAACGCGTCGCTCAACTACATCACCACTCTGACCAGCATCAACGAGCCCTCGGCCATCATCCGACACTTCGCCGTGCAGGAGAAGCTCCTCAAGAAGAAGGCCGACAAGGTGCTGAGCGCCGTGGAGAGCGCCAATGGGCTCTGTCTGGACGTGGAGACCACCATCGAGTTCATCTCGGGTGGCGGCGCATACCTGCCCGGGCTCGACGACAACTTCGTCTCTGACCGCACCGTGACCTTCCCCATGGTGAGTTTGGGTGCGGCATCCTGCAAGCATGCACAAGCTGAGTCAAGGCCCACAGGTTCATGTTGTGCACTTCGACAAGGACGGCAACATCACGCAAATCCGGCTGTACTGGGACCAGGGTTCTCTGCTCAAGCAGATCGATGTCATCGGCGCGCGCGCCCGCAACTGGCCCATTCGAGACGGCAAAGATCAAGCGCGCCTCATTGCTTCCAGCGCCGGCCTGGTGGCTCAGCCTGAATCAGTTGCATCGTCCCGACGCTCCACTGCCTCCCGGGGAGGGCCAGACGACGTAGTCGTAACGAATCGCCCTGCGAGTTCAGCCAGCTCGGTAAGCAATGCCATGAACGATCCCCATGCCACCCTCTCTCTGTTCCAGCCCCGCGATGTCAACCAGGAGCCGTCCTATTCTCGGCCCATTGCCCCTCGCGCCATGTCAGCGAAGCCTGCCCCTCGGGAATACTCGGAGCTGTTTGCCGGCGGCGAGGAGCCAGAGTCCCCGTCTCCCGCAAATACGTCCAACTCGCCGCAGAAGCCGCGCCACAAGTCCGGTGCTGGCAAGAACTTCAAGCCCAATCGCCTGTTCGACGAAGACGTCCAGGAAATGCCCACGCCCATGAGTGTCAAGACCAACTCCAAGAAATACAACCACTTCGAGTTTGGCCAAAAGGACGACGACGACGCCACGCCCAAGGTCCGCGAGACGGCCCGCTCAAAGGAAAAGAACAAGCACATGTCGCAGTGGGACTTTGAAGACTTCGTTACCCCCGATAAGCCAAAGCAGAAGATTCTCGGTCAGGCCGTGCGTCACTTTGGATGGAGTGATGACGAGGTCGGTCCACACTTTCAGTTCGAGGTTGATGACTTTGCCCTCGTGCGTTTGTCTGTTCACGTTCAGCTAACCGTTGGTGTACTTCAGGTTGACGACAACTCTCCCGTCCGTCGCCCGGTCGTCCACAAAGCCCGCCCGGACGCCGATCCGCACTTCGAGTTCCAGGACGATGGTACGCCCACTGAGAAGAAGGCCAAGGTCAACACCTCCAAGGGCCGCCTTCACAACAACGGCCTAGGGCTCTACCAGGACCACGTTCTCCATTCCACTTCAGACGACGAGGAGAAGCCTGCGGCATCCAAGGGTGACGCCAAGCAACCGCTTGCCCCCATCAAGAACGAGAACCGCAAGAAGGACTTTGGCAGCCAGTGGGAGATTTCCGACGACAGCCCCCGGCCGGAGAAGACCGTACTCAGCGGCAACGGAAACGGGAACGCCGCCAAGCACGTGCCCGAGGATCGCCAGAAGGTGCTGAAGGGTCTCGATGCTCATTGGGGCTTGTACGAGTCCCCAGAGCAGTCGAAGAAGGAGAATGTCGCTGCCAGGTCCAATGGCATCAAGACCAGCGGCAATGGAATGGGCGGTCGGAAAGACGCCGGTCCAGCCTTCTCCATTGCAGACAATAGCGACGATTACCAGGCGGTGGCTCCCAGGGGACCAGGAAATAAGCCCGCCGAGTCGAAGGGTTTCTGGGACTTTTAGGGGAGGTAAAACAAAACACGACACGACTACGGGCATGTTGATTGATCAAACAAATGATAGCACGGCCTTGACGAACGTATAATGACTGGTGCGGACGGCGCAGTACGATTGATTACCCCACCCCATACAGACAGGATGGTCATTTTTATTGGGTTTTTTGTCTCCTCTTGTCTCTTGTGTCTCCTCCTTTGCTCATCTCTTCCTTTGTTTTCCTTTGGTATTGGAATCCTCCCTGAGAGGTGTTGTATAAACCATGTGCGGCGCAGGCGGGGTGTCGGGTGTCGTTGGATATAATGACAAACCTACATGGCGACGCTGCTTGCTTACCGTGGCCTGCTTGTAAGATCAGGGTCAAAAACGAACAGACTGTATTGCCCTCCCGCGTCTGGCCCGGCCAGGCTTTTTCCGTTGTGACACAGGGCAGACTGGGAACGATGGACCAAATCTGATATTCTTGTGTGACTAGCAAAATGAGACATATCTCCTTACCTCGGAGTCAATATGAATGTGTGTGTGAAACCTGTTTTGGTCTTTGTGCGCAGTTGTGGCGGGAGGGGATAGGTTTTCTTGAATGGGAAGTGGGAGGGCGTGACGTGTGTTGGCGCTGTCGGAGCTGTAATGGTTCCCATTATTCATGGCCTTTACCTATCCTTGGCTTGGAAAGTCTGACTCTGTAGATTGTTGCATTTCCCCATCGCTCTGACCCGTCCTCTACTCCTGTGTTTCCTGACTGAGATCCTTATCCTCTCGGACCCCATACTTCATCCCAGGGTCCACAATCCACGCCTTTTTATGCCTTCTTCCTAATTAGGATGGGAAGGTCAGTGTGGCTTTCAATCGATATAACTAATCCTTTCAAACTGGTACTTCGTTTCAGTGCTAGAAGTCTACATTTTTCTGACTTTTTTTCCTGATTGGGAAGGTTGCGTTCTTGGCCAGAAATCACATCTCCATGTCTCCGGTTCATGCATGAGGAAGCTGCTTTGGCCTGCGGGTCTGAGTCTAGCGGAGCATGACAAGAGTGAGCGGGTGAGAGGGCCGGGGAGGAGAGTCTGGATGCTGGCGTTTGGTGGGATTTTGTTGCGTTTCCGGAGCAGGATAGCTTTTTGGTGGGCTGGCTGGCTGGCTGGCTGGCTGGATGTCTACTTTTGTAGAAGACGGAGAGTGGGGTTAGATTGGTAGTCTGAGAAGCTTGAACAAGTCAGGCGGTGGGTAATAGACCAGCACTCGAAGGTCGAACTGTATTGATTCTGTTGTTGTCTTTTACTCTTGCAACATTATTTGGCTGGTGAAAGCTTAATTAAGACTTGCGGGGCTTAAGTACGGTTTTTTTCGAGACATAGATGTCCTACATCAGCGATTCCCTTACGGTCAAAAGTGTGTATTTTTATAACAGCAAAGTAGATCGGACGTATAATCAATCTATGTGAGTCTACTTACTCAAGGGAGTGGGTACGAAGGCCTGTCGTATACGTGGGGAAGTGCGCTGGACGCCTGTGACATCTTACTGAATTGCGTGTCGATCTCACTTTCGACGAACCTTGAAAGGGCACGCGGACATCCCCGCCATGCGGAGAATGAACGCGTGTTTTGAATCGACACGATTTGCATAGATTACTTTGATGTTGACGAGCGGAGCCAGCAGGTGGCTGTGATGCAATACATCTCGCAACCTGCTGAACGTCGTCATTTGGCTTGGGAATGTGTCTGCGGATAGCGCAGTGTGGTTTGACTTTATGGACATGCACGCTAATGAAGCCTTCCTTGATAGTGAGTGACCAGACATAGACTCAAGTTTTGCGGTCTATTAAAGCGACATTTACCGCGATCATACAAGAAATCGCAATGTCCACTGCGTCGATCATCCAATGCGGCACTCGTACAATAGAGCGGGAGACTGTGGTCAAGTACGATGGTGTCTGGCAAAGACAACGAGGAGCCAAGTTTGCCGAACGCGGTGCCTTCTTTGCTGGCGATAGATGAAAGCGACCAGGGCCCTCTGCGCGCATTCCGGAGGACGATCGCTCCATATATACTCGACCCAACATGAAAAGAGGTAATAGGCAGACGCAACGGCCGCGCTGATGCCAACATTGCGAGTCCGAATTCACTGCTGGACCTCAAAGGCGCATTGGATGGCCAGCCCGACGGTTCCACGAGATCAAGTCTATGCACTCTTTAGCTTCGAGTTCCGACTTCGATCTACTCGACTTCGTAGGACCGCACCAGGAAGCAGTCTTGTACACCATCTCAACGCGTCGTCTCTTCATTACACATTCCGGAGATGTGGGTGTCGAACCGCCAGATCTCGACCCCGCCCGTGATGAGGTCGTCGTGTTTTGCTGCTGCAATGTTCCAATGGTGCGTGTCGAGAGGGAAAGGATGCTGACGATGGGGACGATGTGATGGTGGATTGACATTCTGGATCAGAGGCTTCGGGAGGAATGCTTTATTGGTTCATAGAAGACCGTTTTGGTCCTTTCAATTGGGCTTGAATATATCTGGGGGTAACCATTGAGTAGTCATAGACTGCGGGCGACCGCTGGATGGTCGAGGTGGTCCCCTAATGTTTTGAACATCCTATGTGCAATTGACCTGGAAAGCGCCCCACTGTGTTGAAGTCAGTGCAACTCTCATTTTGTATATACGTCAGTCTAATCCCCTGATCGCCTAGCCACCTGTCTGTCTCGGATCAGTAGTTCACAGCAGCACTCAGACATTCTCATTACGTATTCTTCGCCGCGATTTCCTTCGAAGTGTCTGGGAACATCTGACAGCTTCCTCGGATCTGGAAAGCTTCCCTTGCATTGCATTGGACTGGACTCTGCAATTATGAATTCGCAGAGTAGAAAAGAGTAACTTAGGCTGCGGTATTGAGAGATGAAGATGGCTAGTCAGACTTCTCTTGTGGAACTGGGAGTGTAGACTGGTAATGAGACCGTGGTTTCGTTGTCTCACTTTTTGGACCCGTGAGTGTTGCCTGGGGGTGATGGTGGTGGAGTATAGTCGGCCCGGAAAGTTGTTTTTCGCGACATTTACTTTGGGTGAGTCTTTCAATGCAATTCTGAGTGAATGAATGAAAGAAAGAGAAAGAGCAGACTACCAACACTCCAATATGGCATGGAATGATGAAACGGGCAGGGGATCTGGAGGATCTGCAAGACTCTATTTTTTTGATCTCGGTTTCGGTTTCGGTTTCGATCTCGGTCTCGGGTGGGATCGATCTTGCCTTTGCTTTTGCTCTCGTTCTCTCCCTTTCAGTCTCTCTAGGAAGTATACCAACCGAGGCTCGCGGGTTGGCGTCTGTTTTGTCTACTGCAGGCTACATGTTTTCAGCTGTGATGGAATGACTGGACAATGCCGACCAGTAGGAATTCTACCCGATGAGGCGAAGGTTGCAGACGGTCTTTTTTTAGGTCTGTTGATGAGTAGGCCGGTTACGAGAAGAAACAGCACATGTTAGAGGTCCACTCGAATGTAGCCAAGGAAGTGGCGGTTTCGATACAGCAGGGAGTCGAAGAACTACTCATCGTGTTTTTTCCTAGACTGACGACGGGGTGATGGCACTACTGCTTTACTCCTATCTTCAATGCTAGGCTGAGTCTAGGTTCTAGAGAATTTTATTCTCTTTTCTTTTGACTTACCTTTGCTTTTGCTTTGGATGTTTGAGGCTACCATTGGATGCGAGTCTGAGGGCCTGTCTCTGTTTGGTCTACGCATGGAGATCCTGCCGCATGACACTTTGTTGTTTGGAGTGCAAATTCAAATCGTTTCCCCGTGTTGGAACGCCTTTCTGATTGTCGTCCTTGCGTGTTCCGAACTGGACCGCCTCGTGGTGTTTGGAGAAATGGAATTCCGGTAGTCCTGCCATAGGGTTGAGTTGGATCGAACTCGGAAAGAAGCCCCCAATCTAGTAGGTCGGATCTGATATCCCCTGTAACCTTGACCTGTCATCGTTTCGGCTGTCGCTGGAGAACCTGGGGCCATGGAGCTGCCGCGTAAAGGGTGAATGTTGCCGACAACCGCGGTAGTGTCAGAACCCAACTGGGAAATTTTATCGAGCGATGGACGACCATGCGTCTTCTGAGCACGGTATCCTGGTCCAGAGGCGCTGCTGGAAGGTAATGTTTACCATGACCGAGGTCTCCTTTCGAATTCCGAGATCTGAGCTCTTTCTGTTACCCTTTGTGGCCTGGCCATGCGACTCAAGCAAGCCACAAGAACGGACAAATGCTCACACCAACTCTTCATTCTCCAGGCTTTCGAGAATGATGCGTAGGGCTTTATCCCCATCCCTGAAACTACTTACGCCACATTTCTCTTTTACCCCAAGCTCAGGCCTTTTCCTTCCGCATCCACATCGACGTCCCAGTCCCCTTGGTCTGCCCTATAACGATAGACATATAAGGAGTCATATTACTTAGCACGGGCCGTTGTCAGACCAACTTTTCGTCATTTCCCGAGATTTTTGCTTGCTTCTTTCCCGCACATGGCGGCGGCCCGGAATCTGGGTTCGGCTTTTTATTTTCAGATTTGCGGATGTGCAGATTGTTTGAGATTTGAGTTACAACTGGATCGAGTGGGGTTCGGGTTCGGGAATATGTAAGGCTGGATCGGGAAAGGGCTTGGCTGGGACTTATCGTAGTTTGGATCTGAATGGGGAAGGGGGCAAGTGCGAAGCGGTTCCGAATAGTGATAGTCTATTTCAAAGGCGAGGTACGCCAATTGATAATGGAAAGGGCTCTACGAGCATAACATGCCGGGTTTCACTATAAATGAAACATCTGAATGTGATATGGGAATCCGGGTATGCAAAGGCGCGCGAGCACACGAGGAAATCAGAGGCTCCGTATCCTTGATCGAGATAATCGCCGTTTGTAGACTCGGGGGGAGACGAGGCAGGAAAATCCAGCGACCGGCGATCAGCACATGAGTGACACCATCCACCGATCCCTTCGTCAACGGTTTCACCATACGAGGCGCCCGTCCGGACCATCCCGAGATCCCACACCCCAGCGCCGAAAAAGGAAACTCCATCGACCAGTGGAGAGTCCTGCAAAAGCAGTGGAAGAAAAAACAAAAGCCTGGTACGCACAACTGAAACCCGGATTGAGTCATTCGCGCCATGACTCTCAGCGACCCCGCGACTTGCTTGGTCTTGACATGACTTGCCCGTGACACGACACATAAGGCTTGTGCTTTTTAGCTTAATGCAACGTCCAGCGTCAAGGTAAGAAGCAGCCTGACAAGGACAAGGACAAAGGTAGGGAAGCATGGCGGAAAAAAACGTAAAGAAGCAATTTTCCCGAAGGCTTGGAATCGATTATTGCAAGAGACATGCCAGGCAATCGTCGTATTCCACATCCCACGTTACGACTCCAAATCTAGTATTCTGCGTAGGCAACGCACTTGCGCTTCATTATTGTCGATGCCACTTTGCCACCGGCAGTTCCGCGGCTTTGTTGAACTCATGCTTGACCATAACATGACAGACAATAGCATGGATATGCATGCTTTTAACTTTCCCCAGAGTCTTCGTTTCTCAAGACGCGCCCATTTACCCGGCCGACCTGACCTGCAGTCTCGCAGGAACAAACTTTGGCAACGTGGCAGCGCGCACGTGGACACTCCATTCCTCCGGAAGGGAAAACAATCAACCCACCAGGGAGTCAGAGACCCAGGAAACAGGAACCTCGCCGTACAGCGCCGGATTTCGACCACCCACCTTCCCAATCGGAACCCAAGCACATGCTCTTCGTGGATCCAGTATCTTGGAGACTTTGGACGGCGTGCTTTATCGCGCGAGGAGTGGGGTTGCTTGCAAGGTCAGTCTGCTCGTGCCTGAATCATGGTCAGTAAACTAGTCTGTGAAATGTGGAGGCTAGGTTAGGCCTCCCCGCCACCTCGTTTGAGAAAACGTTACCTTGAAAATGCCCTCCTCGCATGATTTAAGACAACAAGAAAAGAGAAACGAACCTCATATTAGTGTCTTCGTATGCATCCATAGAAGAGTGTAGCCTGAACAGGAAAGCAAGATATGCTCGAGACAGATTTGCATTTCCCCAGACAAATTCAAATCCGGGAATGGTTCCTGCCAAAATCTAATTATGCTGTGATCCTGATACCCTCCAATGGTCCCGGCAACTGTGTTGGATATACCTCCCGTTTACCAAAGCCAAATAGAAACAAGGCAAACAGCGGCATACCGCAAGATTGGAATAACATCGAAGACGTTGAATCCCCACTGATCCACCGTCGCGTTCCGCAGTAGCTTTCGCTCGTTGCGAGTATAGTCCACTCCATACATGAAAGAAAAAGGTACTTTTGAATGCCCCAGCCATGGTGACAAATCTCCCCCATCCAGTCCCTGCCTCACCGGTCCCACATGATGTTGAAACTCCATTTTCGAGAATTACCGAACCAGAGAAGATGATGCGCAATGCCAACAAATCCATCCAGAAGCCAGATTCTATAATCCAGCCACTGGGACAAGTGGGTGCTCCTACCATGAAACCGAAAACAGAAGCTCAATACCGAAAAAAACCACCCTGGGCTGTGGCCAACCGGGAACGCCTTGAACGTACAGACAGTGTACGAACTACCATATGCGCCCAATAACACCAAAGACGTCAACTCCTACGTAGTTGTGTACTTAGCTCGAGAGAGCTCTACGGAAAGATGCTACTCGAAGTTTTGGGCAGGCGGCGTGGTCACGTTCGAACAACAAATGAAAAAGGACTTACCGAGAGTTTAGCGGTGTTCGTAAGGCGTTCGGCTCGCGAACTCGACACCTTGCATAGCGGTAGGAGCTGGCGTCCACTGTGTGGGTGCCTGCTGGTGCTGAAGCGGGGGCAATATCGTTGAAGTGGCCGCGGGCGTCTGGGCGTTCTGCTGTGCGAGCATGCCCGTCATGCTTCCGTATACGTGAGGATTGCCGGGCTCGACGCGACGAAGATGTTGCCACATCGAAGCGAGCTCGTTGCGCAAGAGTTCGTTCTCCTCCTGTGCCCTTCGGCAGTATTCGGCATCGGGTCGCAACCGCGCAATTTCAGCGCGTGTAGCCTCATGGGCCCTACCCAAAGACCGGATGTATTCAATCGCTTTCGGGTTGTGAGTAAACTAATCAGAAGAGCATCCCTGGTTCAAACTTACATTTGGTCAAGATTTCCCATTTGCTAGACTTGTTCCCTGGAGAATTGGGCAGGATCTGGTTCAATTCATCGAACAGATTCTTCATTTCGCTCCTGCGCTTTCGTTCTGCCATTTTGTGGCTGACTCGGTGCTCTGGCGTCCGGCTGTAGTTGCCACCACCAGGACTGTTCGGCATATCTGAGCTCTGGAGGTTTGTGACATTGCGGTGCTGCATCGAGTGATGATGGGTGGTTGCAATGTCTGAATGGTGTCAGTACTGTATACGTGAGAATTTAGAAATTTGCGTACCATCATCGAATCGCTTCTGGCCCCCCGGAATGTTGGAGTCTGCAGTAAAGAGACTGCTGTGGACAGAGGCCGCGAAGCTATTTTGGCGCGATGGGATCGAGCGATCGTCAGAATCACCGCTGCTCGAGCCCCTCCTGTCCTCTGGTTGAACAGAATCAGGGAAAGCCCATGGGAAACCCTTCGTTGGGGCGGCAGCCATTGGATCTGGCATGCCAGATACGCTTCGGGGGTTGGGCGTAATGACAGGGGCCCTTCGCGGCGGGTGGTTTGCGCGTGCGCCAGCGCGAGGTCCCAAGGGTGAGAGTGGGGAGGTGCCATTAGGCTGTTGATTGGTAGTCGTGATGCCGCGCTGCGCCTGGAGATTGGAAACGAGGGACACTCGCGAGGCGTTCTGGCTGTCATACGGAGACGAAGGGCTAACTGCCAAATGGGCCATTCCTGCGTTCATGCGGCTGTCAACACTGCTGCGGCGCGAATCGAAATGGGAGCCTGCCTCGAAACTCAGACGATTGTCGAAGCCTTGGTTGAGGGAAGGCAGAGCATTGGCCTGCAAAGCGTCAGTACCTCCAACGGCAGAAGAAGCGGAGAATCTTACATGTGGAGGGGGATATCTAGCCGAAGAAGGTGTATCTGGCACTGAAGCCCGCGAAGGCGAGTCTTCGGCGTTCAAGATGGTCTGCAGCTGGAGACCCATCGTGTTCGAGACGCCAGACGAGTCTGCCATGGTGTTTTAGTTTGGTGCGCGGAATGGAAGGGGAGATGATGGGGAGAGGGAGAGGAAGAGGAAGAGAAGAGAGGGAGCGAAGGTGAAGGTTAAGTGCGGGACATGTTTACGAGTGCCCGGTGACGGGGCTCGGCCACTTGAAAAATTTCAGTGAAGAGAAAAAACTTACGCTTGCTCTGGGAGATACTCCAATTGCCCGAGTCACGAGCTTCGCGAGCCTCAGATTGCTGCCGGAGGTGGACAGGACTCTGCTCAGACGGCGGAAGGGTGCTGGTGAGAGACGCAATGGAGGGCAGTGGTTGATTCTGAGATGCGCTGCCAGGGGGTGGAGGAGGCCGTTGCTGGGTCACTGGTTCCATGGTGGTGCCAGACAGCGCGCAGATATGTGTTGCTCGCTGGTCGATATGGTGCAGCTTGGAAAAGAATGAGGTGTCCAGGGCGTGGTCTGGTTTGGGTAGTGCAAGATGGTAACCAATGAGGGCACGGGCCTGGGGCGGCGGGACGCTAATTCACCCACGACGCTCGCAGGCGGGAGCAGTGAGCAACGAGCAACGAGCAACGAGCAACGAGGGCAGCGGCGACGAGACGGCGACAGCAGACGCAGTGAAGGTCGGGCAGTCGGGGGCACGGGGAGAGGTACAAGGTACGAGGGCACAGAGCGTGGTGAAAACGAGGACTTGAGGGGTGAATGGTGGATCGAGGGCCTCGCCTGGCGCACGGGATGTTGAAGCTGGCTCTTTCCCTCGCAGAAGAGGATTCACGTTTCAAGGCGGGGCAGACGAGCAGACCAAATCTTGCCTGCCAAGGAAGGATCGATCAGCCGGCGCACAGCAGGAGCGGCCGAACTATGTGCACGCGCAGCGCGGTCCAGGAATCGGGTAGCAGCGAGGAGGGTACTTCCTTCCGCGGGCTAGGGGTCCGGCAGCAGGTCGGTGCTGGTGCCGAGGGCGTCTTACAATCTACCCTCTTTTGACTCGGCTCGCGGCAGCACGTCTGGCCAAATGAGTGAAGACCGCGTTGCGTGCGCCGCTTCCATGAGTCCGTAGAGGCCCCAGACACGGTTCTCGCAGCGAGAAGGGACGTGGCTGCAGGTCCCGTCTACTGCGGCGTGGGCGCGCGCAGGGCTGGCCTCTCTTGCGCGGTTGACGTGCGCACAGCGTTGAGATTGCGGGATCTGGCTTGACGAGGCAGAGGGCGTGTTGAGCCGGCGTCGAGCGCGGCGCCGCGACACTGCTGTTCGAGGAAGCAATGGCAGCCGGCGGACGAGACGACTGCGGCGTGGCGCACGATCACGTCGCACCGAAAGATGAGATGGTGGAGAAGGCGGCGGGGAACAATGCAAGAGCAAGTCGACGATTACTTTGAGGCCCCCGCGGATTGGGCTTTGGGAGAGGTTCAAGATACGGCACAGGTCCGGGCCAAGATCATGACCTGGCGCGAGGGAGCGGCGGGGAGGGGATGGAGCAGTCCTCGTCGTCGAATGTCGGCTGAATGAGGAAGAGCGTGCCTTGCATCGACGGCCTCTTGCGGGTCTAAGGGCGTGGGTGGAACACAGATTACACCTCAGGGGACCACAAGTGGATGGCGGAGGCGGGCAGGAGTCTGGACGTGGGTGCAACGAGATCGGGATGGAGGAGGATGAAGTACCTCTGGACGTGGATTGAAAACGAGTCCAATAAGTCTGCTTTGCTCACGGACGACTAGTCCACTTCTGCGCGGGCTTCCCGTGGACCACACGTGGGCATCTACTAGGAGTGCTCGTGTATCTCAGCGACTGCTTAGCGGCGGCAGCATGCACATTAATATGTATGCCACTTCTGGGCACACTTCACTGCCACGACGGCCTCGGCGCGCGATTTCTGCAGCAGAAGGCCGATCAACCCTGGAACGACGACATGGAGCTCCACGACAGACAGATGCCAGCGGACAAAGCTGCCCCAGCACCCACAATGCACATCCACCGGACAGGACAATGTGGAAAGGCACCGAGGGGTCGATGGCCAGGGGGCTGCGAGGAGCAGTTTAGGTTTGCTGGTGCATGTCGCCTGATTAGCCAGACATACCCAGCAGCCCTTTGCGTGCTCGCCGCCCGTCCACCCGCTGTCTATGCAGCGCCATGCTCACGCCCTCGTGGCTCGCTCGGCTCCTCCACGCTGTCGCATTCGCAGCAGCACGCTTGTGAGCGGTTGAATCTACGTTTGCGGTCGTTCCAACGCTTGTCCCAGTGCGGCATGGCGGCGACCATGAACCACGGTCGACAAAATCGCAGTAGCTCGAAAGCACAAAGGGAGCGGAGTTCTGTTCGATGCATCCACGGGAGCCGAAGGCCAAACGTCTGCCAACCACGGGGAACAGATGAGCTGGCGGGGCCGTGCTCTGCACTTACGGATGGCATCATCCCCACGTCCCGTGGCTGACCAGGCTGGCTACGAACCACGTTCTCCGTCCCTCAGTCCCTCTGATCGCTCCGCCAGTCACAATGCGCGAACTGTCTCAGGAGAACCACTCCACCCCGGCGCCGTTGATCCCCGATCACGACCGCAGCCCTGCAACAAGCACCTCTTCCAAGACGTTGACTGTTGTCCTTCCGGACTTTTGCCAAAAGAGCTCGCAATGCACAGCCTCTTTTGCCCTGCCAATTAGACCGGGCCGCTTACAGGAACGATGCTGACTTCCGAGCTGCAAAAGCTCTTCTCGACAGTCGAGCCCGACTGTGTCCATGGATTGCAACAAGCACCAACCTTGACCCCAGTTTCATTCTCCCCAACCACTTCTCCAAGGCTTGTCACCGAGATTAGCCCTAATATCTAAACGTTTGTGATTCGAAGCGTCGCAGGACCTGGAGACATTTGAGAACAGCGTCTTTGGTTGGCTGCTAGCCATATGCGAGGGAGTGGGCACGACAGCCTCCAAAGTCACGTTAACATGACACTGCAGCAAATCAAGTGAACAGTAGGTTGCCGCCAGAGGCTTGGCCTCATGTACGACATTGCCGGCAAGAGTTGTCTTTGTTCGCTGGCCCAGACCTCACCATCGAGACCGAAGGTAACACAGACGCAGTGAACTTCACTGTTTGCGGGCCTAACTGCCTCCTCACTGTATCATTCCTGGCTAACTTATCCATCTGCTCAGGAACACGCGCTCGTACCACAACTGTAGGCTCCCTTCCTTTTGACCCCTTTCTAATGACACAGCATTCCTTCCTCACACGACCAAATTGGTCCTCCATATGATGAAATGTGCACATGCCTCAGGCTCTCCCTCAACAAGGAGTCCTGTAGTCTCAGACAAAGGGATGGAAGAGCACTCATGTCATCTGGTTGCACCGACGGACAGCTTTCCTTCCGCGGCGTCCCGCCCGGTTGCAGAAGTAGCGGCGATCGCTGGAGCACATGCCAGAGACAGCAGTAACTGAGTGTCATGACCTTGCCACTCAAATGGCTGACGTACTGCACTCAAGTCCCCCACCGTCCTGTTGTTCTGAGAACGTCCGAATCCACATACCCGAAGCGAGGCAAAGTCGAACCGCAACGCACATGGCGTGTTGCGTTGCCACCCTCATCCGAAATTGAATGTACAACTGAACGCAAACCCGTTAACCCGGTTTGCAAAGGCAACGGCTTTGTGTCAGGTGTCGATGCGTGTCAAGTCCTCCATTGGAGAGTACAGATGTTGCCTCCTCCATCACTCATATACCCCGCAATGGTCTCAATACTAACGCACCGAGACCGTACTACGCGGTCGAGATCGTACAGTGCGCATGCGGTGCTGTCCTCTTCTTTCAACTGTTGCTCATGGACTTTCGTGGCCCAAAGTGGAGGTATGAGACCTGGGAAGAGGACGTTGCAGCAAGGCAATAGTATTAGCTAGCTGCCGTCCATATGGTCGGGGCGAAAGGAATGTTCCAGCACCCTCAGCAGCGTGTGTGGGCCCCATTTCTCAGAAGAACACCCCCCTTTTAACGGTAGTATCATCTGTCTTGAACATGGTAGTCAGCTTCGGAAGGTATCCGAACACGTTCTCTGTCCTCCCTGTCCTCCCTGTGCTCTCTTTCAGTGTTGTGTCCGACTTCAGCCACTCTGATCACTTGCAGAATCGCCTGAACCCTTCAGACCCCATCTGGATTACACGTCGTGGGCCCTCAAAACACAATGTCTAAGCTACACGACTTGATGGCTGTTGTGCGTCAAACTTCCGTCTACTAACGTTTGACGTTCTTTTTTGTGCCACTGTTGAGGAGCTTTGCTGTGGCACTGCTTTCATACTAGACAAGGTTCATGGTAGTGCATCTGAACAAATGTCGAACATGGCTTCTTTTTCGGTCCAGCTATCCGTCGAGATTGGTGGCTGAACAAGGAAATCTAGAAACCCTCCGAAACCTTATGGCGACTTCCTAATGCGGAAGTCGGGAGAAACCTAACTTGATTGCCCGGTGTTTGCGCAGAGGAACTTAGCCTCGATTGAAAGCATTGACCGATTTTTGCCACTGAACACGGAGGCCTCCTCATGTAACGTTAGACTACCCTGCAGTAACGGCGTTGCACTTCGCATCTCGGAGTATTATGAGTTTGATGAGAGGCTTTCGTTTTCGCTCCAACCGGGCATCTGGCTTCTTCAGGAGTCGGGCGGTTACGGGATTGGTATGTATAGAACCTGCAGCTCGGATGAGCCCGAAATTAATCTGAGACACATCCTGCAGGATGTAAGATTGTAATTGGAAAGTGCTCGGTTGTCCATGCGTGATGCAGACCCCGAAAGTGACATGTCGTAGCGATCCTTGATAATTCGGCTCGTATTCAAAGCACGCTTCCTTCGGTAGATCCAATTTGGCACGTGATTGAGACTCTCGGCCCGACATTATGCCGGATCTTGCAGGTGGAATTTCACCGCGGGGTGTGTGGGGCCTGCTCTGACATGACGACAAGAGAATACCGCTCGATTATCTCCACTGCCTCACGGCGATGCATTCGGATGATGTTAAATCGAGTGGACCGGGACCGTTAAATAATCATCGAACGACCAATGATGAAGAGCCAAAGGGTCTTTCCAGAGACGTATTTCCTTTCTTGAGATTACCTCGTGAGCTTCGAGATCAGGTACGGCATTCAACTACTGTTGGTATTCCGAGCTTATCAAAATTCCTAGATCTATAATTTGCTATTAGAAGAGCTTGATAACCGAGGCGACCAAAATGCTCGAATCGAACGTCGTCACCTCGTCCACTTCAAAAACCCCACAGCTGTGAGCTTCCTGGTCATTCTACACTACGAGTCACTCTGCATCGATCGCCAGGTCGCGGCTGAGGCTCTCGAAGCGCTTCTTAAGAATCACACGGTCTACTTGAGCTGCGGCCCGTTCGTACTCAAGCAGATACTCAGCATCATCTCTGAATCGGAACAGGGGAAGAAGTGGTTAAAATGGTTGAAGAAGATTGAGCTTGACTGGGCCACATTTCCCAACCTACGCTTCTATCCTGCGAAACCAAAAGCGGACCATGAATCTTGGTGGGGTGCTGTGGATAGAGACCTAAAAGATAACGAATATGTAAGTGGTACGTGGAATGGTCATTGTCTCGAAGAAAATCTATGGGATTATGATGGAGAAGGTTACGACGACAATTTCTTCGAGTCGGGGGACACGAGTCTTCACCCTTCCATAGACGACGGACGCGCTCTCCCAAATCCGGATGTCGACCCCTTCGGGTTCTCCTCGCACGATCCCTTTTCGGACCCTATCGACGAGCCTTCATACGTGGAAGAATATCAAGATGACTTGTATACGAAGCTGGATCTCCTTGTAGACCTAGAGGTAACTCCCCTATTCGACTTCTTTTCCAGCTCCCTTTTTACCCTTTCAAGCATCACCATACCCTTGTTCTTCATTTCAAAGCCTTCTTTCCAGTATCGTTATAGGGCATCGGTCCTTCCTTTGCGCTTGCGATACTGGGGTCACATACTAGTCCATGCCCTTTTGTTGCTTAGCCCACCAAATCCGAACATCCTACCCAAGCTAGACGAAGTCCGCGTCAATTACACCGCAAAGGACGTTTGGGCAGCTATGGAGCCTTGTGATGACCTCACAAGGATGGCAAAGGAAGGAATCTTTCGTAGGGACGATGACGAAGGAAGAGACGGTGAGGCCGAAGTCTTCAACGCAGTCAAGGCCGAACTTGCTAAGAAAGGGGTTGATATTGAGAAAGAGCTGGACGTTCAGACTACCTTGATAAGATTTGGAGGCGATGCGGATGCGTTGGACCCATATAAGCTTGGGGATGAGCTGGAGGTGGTTTTCACTCGACGAGCTAAGAAAGAAGAGTCGGCCCGGGGATAAAAGATAGATTTTCACCAGGCCCTTGCCCACGAGCCCGGAAACTACTGCATCGATGATTTCGGCAGTCGTCTCCAAAGGGAAAGAACAAAACCGTCTGGCGAATTTCTCGCTACGTGTAGACTCGGGGAAACGACCTATGTTGGGTTAGCGATTCTGTCAGTCGCTGGTCGAGGTCAGTTCTTTCTCAACTAAATGGCCTGTGAGAATGTTCCCGCACCACCCTTCAATCAATAATTCTCCTTCATGATCGAGACGTCTTGCCACTAAGGTAACAGTAATTGACTCTCTTTCCAATGTGGTCCAACATTCCTCGAGTCTTTGTCAAAGCAGACTAACCACCACCAGACGGTGTGAAATGATTATACCTCCCACATCAATACTCACACCAATGTGCAATATGTCGTCAGACGACCCCATGATGTTCTGACCTTAGCAATGTCGACGCCGAGCCCAAAATTGCAGGTGCATCCCTGTTCGGCACATGACCTCAACCATGGTTCCCATCATCGCTACCAGCTATACCAACCAGAATTGTCAAGATCAACCATAATGACTCCGAAATGGTGCGCCTGGCCCAACTCGTAGCTCTCTCAACCCCGGGTTCCGTTCCTACCACGCTCAACGTTTTCGAAGTACGAGGAATAAATGTCGTCGACCATGAAGCGCATGTTCACGAAAGGTCGCAGACCCTCGTAGAAGGTCAAGTTGTGCTGCGCGCCATGAGCGAATTCTGTATCCTTCGTCCGTATCTCGCTCCAAGCCGGCTCATCCCGTAGGATCGCGATAATTTTCAAGCCATGTGTCTGTCTATGTAGGCAGACGCCAAAGCAACGCCTAATATGCTGTAGGACACCCCTGAGTTGGGTTTCAGGCCCGTGTACTGTGGCTTTGGCCTGAGCAGAGACTGCCGCGAAGTCCTTGGAAACGCAAAACTCCAAGAGGCGTCGAGCTGCGTCCAGACAGGTTCTGGATATCAGCCGCCCAGCTATGGCTGGCCTCAACACCGCGTCTTACATATCCAAATATTCCTCCGACGCTTTCTGAGCCCCACGCAGCTCTGTACCAAGTCAACACGAACAAAGCTACATTAATAGAAAATGTTCCCACCGACTCTAAGTCGCTACTCGCATCAAAGTGCCACAATTGCTCGCTGTCATCGTATCACCCGAATCCAAAACGATTGGACCCATCCACTTCATCTACCTCTTTACTATCTACTCAGACTTACTTCATCCACCTCTTTACCATCTACTCAGCTGCGGGTACTCGAGAAAAATTCTTCTGTGGCAAACTCCAGAAGAAAACAAAGCCACCAGTTAGCCATCAATTAAATTCGCTAACATCAAAATCAACTCTACTGTATTGTTAGAGCTCCATCGACCATCGCGATCTGATTGTGTTATTCCATTTCTCATTTGCCCGCATATTTCCTTGCGACTCTTCCCATACTCTAAGTTAATCACCACTTCCCATCCTCAAGTTTCAATTCTTCGTTTGAGAACATGAGGTCATGTAGGGTGGGCCCTCCTTGATTACAATCTTCCATACACTACTGGGGGAGCCCAGCTGCGTTATAGGGGTCGATTTGAACACTGCGCCAAAATAAATTGCGCCTGGAGTGAATCTCATTTGTTAGTGAAGCCTGGCTGTAGGAGCTGAAGAAAATTGACCTCTCCGTTCCTCGTGATATGATACTGTAGGTAGAAATATTCATAGTTATGTGCACCGTCATTAAGTGACAAGAGCTCTCCCTTTCCTTACAATGCTGTCTCAAATAAGTGCCTAGCGCAACCTACAATTCTCATTTTAAGGCCCCCCTTTCGTTACTTACAACATGGAGTTGTGGGCTGACTCCTTAGAAGCCTTCAGCACTGTCAAGGAGTGCCTGAAGCTCTTGCCCATAAGTACAGATGACAGGAGAGACACCATATCCTGCATATATATTTTGCTGCGGAAAGCTTGTGCGGTCGACGCGTTACGCTCTGTCGTCTCGAGTCTCTCGCGTCATATATCCCTATCTGGGCGTCAAATTTAAGTTTCTTTGTTGCCTTGATGGTTACCTAAGATCATCTTCGAAAACCAGTTGTTCAGATTCCGGTGAAGAGACCGAGCCTCTCGCATCATGCATCCCCATCTGATCAAATGAACTCTTCCTCCGTACGATGCGCATGCAGGTACCCCTTTTGAAATCCTTCGAAGGTTCGCCATCGGCGATGACTTCACCTGCTTTGCAAACAATCCACGACGCCTTGCTCATGACAAGAAGATGCCTAGAAGGTCGAGATGGTCGACCGCTGTTACGATCGATCTAGCGGCTCTAAATCACTCCCTTAACGCCATCTATCCACAGACTAACTAGCCTAGTACCATGATGGATTCGAGCGCCAAAACCACATGTTTTTGTCACAGCTACCAGGTTCGTATCCTTAAAATTTGCCGACTAGAATATATTTAGCCCACGAATCGCGATGCTGAACGACCATCGACACTACCACACTACCGCAAGGTTATAATGGTGGAATGAACATTACGGAAATGACCTCGGGGCATACATCTATCAATGGAATATAAGGCGTTGTCGTTCAAACACCAGGATGGTATAAACACGGCGTCTCCTCTTTCGTCTCGTTCTCTCCATTGTCTGTCAAAGCATTCAACACAGTCGCTCTCTACTATATCACATTCATCTAAAAAACGTTTCCAAGAACCCCACACTCTTTTAATCTTCCTAAGAGTTACATAATTGCCCCACCGCAGCACTCCCAAATCTTTCAAAATGAAGTACTCGGTTGCGATTCTCGCCTTCGTGGCTGCCATTTCTGCCCAGGCAAGCACACCCTCAATCGACAGCATCTGACCCTTGGACGGGAAGTCCATCACCTCCCGCCAGTCGACCTTCGGCTTTTCGGTTTGCGGTCAAACGTGCCTCGGTACCGTGGAGTCTGGCGTTGAATGCAAAGAATCCACCAACGGCTTCTTGGAATGCATGTGCGGCAATGGGCCCGCCATCGCGGCTTGCTTGAAGACATCATGTTCCTCCACCGAGGCAGCCACCAACGCAGCCATTTTCGAGGACGTATGCACCGCTTTCGGTACACCGATCACCTGGCCTAGCGCCAGCTCTATTTCTTCTGCTCTAGCCATGTCGAGCGCTACTCAGGTCAAGTGGAGCAGCAGTCCGAAAAAGTCGAGCGCCAGTTCAGTTACTTCGAGCGCTGTTGCATCTCCCTGTAAGTTCTTCAACCTCTACATCCATCCGAGAATCTTCATTAACTTCCCGCCAGCGGTCTACTATCCTTCGGTGGTCACCCACAAGGTCCTCTCTTCATCCGTCCCAATCTACACTCTGCTTTCGACCGATGCTTGCACAGTCGTAACTGTTACAACCACCATTATGGCTGCCCCGTACCCTTCCAGCCAGTAGGTGCCGCATTGGTGCGTCCATCGCCCCTGTCTTCGAGTCGTCGGGTACTGGTACATGGGTACCTACAGCGCGAACCCACCTCAGTTCACCAGCGCTGCTAGCTCGATAAAGGTGCCTTTCAGTGTTGCTGGCTTGATGGGTCTTGTATCATATCTCTTGCCAGACATTTTGGATGGGATGTTGGGTTGGTGTCTATCTTCATACCGGTTAGGTGTGACTTCTTCTATAGATGGGATGTAGCGATTGTAATTATTAATAATCTAAACGTACGCCGATATAAAGTATAACCATTTATACAGCATGCATCTACATGTCACGTCAGGAGATCAAAGATTGCGAGAGGAAATGTTTGAATATTCATAAGTAAAACTCTTGACATGCTCCTATAGCTCGCCACTTCGCTACCACACATTAGACACTTAGAACTAGTGGAAGAATCGAGACTAATTCTCACACATCTTCTAGCCAAATGCTAACAGGTAGAGAAGTAAACAGGCACCAATAAAACAAACAATACCAGACCGGCTCCTATGGCTCAATACTTCTCATTAACATAGAACGGGTCAAGAAGTATAAATTAATATTCCTACCCAAACATTCTAGTCATACAGTTAAGACGTAAACAAAAAAAATAATACACAACCGTCAAACAATGGTTATCCTATTCATATAGCCCTGCCATCTTGCGTCAGAGACATGCCGGTCATTCACAGCCGTTGACATGGGTTCTCCATACCCCCACCACCACGACACAGTCTAGCCCTCCGTATGTTAGCGTCCGGACAGGCCCTCCCTACTAAGTCCTTACTTATCATATTCCTTTCGACTGATCTCTAAAATCAGAGACTTCTTTCGGGTTTGGGGAGTGGCAGATGTATGAGTAGAGGGCGAGCAGCTAAGGCTAACTTCGGCAGAAACCATAGCATAGGAGTAGTAATTTGCGATGATTATGAATTCGGGACTAGCGTTGGTCGAGATTCAGGACATGGTAATTGGCCGTTATTTTTCTATTCTTTGGTGGTCAATTTCGGATTGATTTGGGGGACGAGAGACAGTCCGACAACATCACATATCAAATGGAAAATAAGTAAACGAGACATTATTCGCATAAAGACCAATTAATGAACCCGTCCGTCCTGTATGCGTCCACCGGCTGTGACGACAGCGTGACGACAGGTCGACTAGAACAGATGTGGGAATAAACTAAAGACACTTTTAAATCCTCAACGCCGTGACCGAATGAGAGACGGCAATCGTACAGGTCGTTGCGTGTAGATCAGAAGCAAAGGACTTATGAGATGGTCCACAGCTTCGTGATAGATGCATCAACCTTTCACTTACCACCCAAACACTTACATTAGATGGATGCTTCTGAAAGACGTGCGGAGACATCTAGAAGGTGACCTTGGAGCCCTTGAAGTCGCCGAAGCCACCACGGTTGTAGGAGCCACCACCGCGACCACCCCTCGGTCCCCCACGTCCACCTCCGCGTCCACCACGATCGCCAAAGCCACCGCGGCCACGACCACGACCACCACGATCGCCGAAGCCTCCGCGGCCACCGCCACGGCCTCCACCGCCGCCTCCGCTGTTGTCACGAGGAGTAGCGTAGTCAATGCGAATATTGCGACCGGCAATTTCCATGCCGTTCAAGGCCTCGAGAGCGGACTTGGCTTCCTCAGTGGTGGTGAAGTCGACGTAGCCGAAGCCCTTGGGGGCACCAGTGTCACGGTCGGTTGGGAGAGAGACACGGGTGATCTCGCCGTACTCGCTGAAGGCCTCCTGGACCATGTCGTTGGTGGCATCGAAGGAGATGTTGCCGATGAAGAGGGTGTTGCTCGGGTTGCTGGGCTTGTTGTCGCCGAAACGCGCGGCCCTGTCGTTGGCCTTCGCCTTGAAGTCTCCATCCTTCTTCTCACGGGGCTGGCTGAAGTCGACGTTCAGGGGACGGCCATCAAGTTCGTAGCCGGCCATCTCAGCATGAGCCTTCTTGGCAGCAGCCGCGGTTGAGAACTCAACGTATCCGAATCTAGGTTCGTTAGCAAGGATCGGAGGTGAGACTAGGGTTAGAAAACGTACCCTCGGGAGCGGCCGGTCTCCCTGTCAGTGACAACACGGCAGCCAACGATATCTCCAAACTTCTCGAACTCGCGGGCGAGCCAATCCTCATCAACGTTCCAGCTCAGGCTTCCAACGAACAAGTTCTTGATGCCCTCTTCTTCACCAGCGTCTTCGGTCTTGGACTTCTTGAGGGCGGGCTCAGCGGCGGCCTCGGCCTTGCGCTTCTTGGATGGTGCCTCTTCCTTCTCGCTGGCAGAGGAATCGTCAGAGTCCGAGCCTGAACCAGACTCGGCATCGGAATCATCCTCGGAGTCGTCGGAGGAATCCTAGGTATGTCAGCATCTTCGGTCAAAAGAGGACGAGCGGGAACTACGTACGTCAGCCTTTGCAGACTTCACGGGTTTGGCTGCGTCAGTCTTGGACTTGCTAACAGGCTTCTCGTCTTCGGACTCGTCCTCGCTGCTGTCGCTGCTATCACTGCTATCAGATGCGGACTCGGATTCGGATTCAGACTCAGTATCGGACCTCGCGGCCGGCTTGGAAACACCATTTGCCTTGGTGCCATTTGCCTTAGGAGCGACGGTTTCCTCGTCACTGCCGCTGTCCTCGCTGTCCTCATCACTGTCGTCCGATGATGCATCGCTGGAGTCGTCTTTAGCGGCGGCCTTGGCGACACCGTTGGCCTTGGGGGCGGGTTTCACTTCGGCTTCGTCGTCACTGCTTGCGGAGTCGTCGTCGCTGGAGGCAGACTCCTCGGAGTCGGACTCGGGCTCTGGAGTAGGAGCCTTCTTTGACTTCTTGGACTTCTTCTGCTCGTCGGCCTTCGCGGCAACGGCCTTGGCCATGTCTTTGCTCTTGGCCTTGGGGGTCTGAGCTGCCTTGGTGACACGACCTTCCTTGACGCTGGTCAAGTCAGGCTTCTTGGTCTCCTTCTTAGAGACTTTGGCGACGTCGGCCTTGCTGGTCTTGGTCTTGCCCATTGTGAAAGATGGAATTGCTGTTCCTACGGCTGGTTAGTACGACTTAAAGGCGCCGGCTGGAAAGCCGGGATGCGACAGAGAAAACGAAAGGAGAAAAGAAAGGGTATGGCATCAGAGTCAGAAGACTCTCGTCGTTGATGCGTGCGCCGACTCGTGACAAGATCGAGCGCACAAAGCCTGCTCCTAGATGGAAGTCTCAAATTGCGAAAAGCCCACTGGTATCTCTCGAGCCCGCACGAAGCGGAAATCCCTCAAGCCCACGAAAAGCCCACAAGAGCCCACAGAAGAATGGCTTCAAGGCAACGTGTTCCCACAAAAGCCGAGAAGACAAGATGAATGCCCTCAGTAGCGCAAAGCCCTCTGAATCTTGTCTGCCCCCAACGAGAGACGGCGGTGCCGCTCTGAATGTGTGTAAAGGAAAAGCGTCTCAAATGCCCACTGACTTGTATTTGTTTTCTGGTACCGTTGGAGAGAAATACTCTCGATAAGCCCTCAGTAGCCCACAGAAGCCCTCAGGTAGCCCTCAAATGATTCTCGAAGCGGAATTCGAGCGAGAAGAGTGATGGTGCAGGATGGAAAAGATGGGTGGTGGAGGAAGAAAAAAGTCGGAGGCGGGCAAGGTTTTATTTTGCAGACCGCCTGCAGGTCGAAATCTTGGCGCGCTAGGGTAAGGAGCGTTAGCGCCGCAGAGAATAATTGTGGACGGCGGACCGTGCATGGTGCGAAAGGAATAGGCGTGTCCAGGGATGGGTCGTATACGGTATGGAACGTTTCATACGGTATACGGTATGGAACGTATATATACCTATATATGTTGTATGTATGGATCGCTTACAAATATATTAGAAAGCCTTAGAAACTAAGCAAGCCAGGCATCTCCCCGGTCATCTCCCCAGACATCTCCTCGTCCTCTTGATCCCCAGGAACATCCTCAATCTCCACCTGCTCGTCGTCAAAGTACTCAGGCATCTTAAGAGGGTTGTCAGAGTCGATTTTGAGGTTGCTGAATACGTATACAAGCTTCTCTACGCGCTCGTTGGTTAATTGGTTGCGTACTTTGTTGTGTATAAAGCTGTGGGTACTCCAGTTACGCTCTGCTGCTGTAACGGCGCAGGCACGACAATGGGTCCGAATGCGGTAGGAATCCACTCAGAGGCATATGGGAGTGCGTGGGGACTCAGAACCTGGGAATTCCATTGACACCTATAGGCCTTGTACGAAAGGATATAGAAAAACTACCAAGCCTGCTATAGGGAGGAAGGGGACTATATACATGAGGGAAATAGGGGTACATCTGGGGGCAGGGGTCAGACCCGATACAGTACGCGTTCGGGCCTGATGCGGGACACGTTTAGACCTAAAGGGAAATTGGCAGACCCCTAATTAGAGGTTAGCAGGACTTGGCCTAGAACAAGGTTGTTACCTTGTTACACTACCCCCCTCCTTATAGGCTAATAGTCCCTTATTAGAGTTAGTTAGGATAGTCTTTAGAGCTAATTTAGAGAGAATATAGTCTTTGTTTACTTCCCTAAAAAGAATCTACGTAGGTAACTATAAACAAGGTGTTGTTGCCTATAGAGATATCTTTATAATATATAACGTTAACCTAAGTTAGTAACTGCTTATTGTTGTTATGTACCTAGCTCCTAGCTAACAGTTATATGTTAATAGCAATTTCGTTAGCTATAGCAACATAATTAGCTACCTATATATATATATCGTCACTATACGTAGTGTTTTTTAATTTCCTTAGCTATCCCACTACTTACTGCTAGTACGTATTGTCGCGCCCTCTAGTAAATTAATATCCTAGCTAGCCTACTAACTGTTATAGGCAAGCATACGTACACCTATAAACACATATACACACGCACATACACACACGCGCCTACGCCTACACCCTATACTATGCCTCTTTAGCCCCCCCTAGAGCCTCTTTAGAGGCGTTCCACGTTATCTGCCTTTAGGCTACGCGTGCGCTCGCCTATAGGCAGCGCGCGTTGTTCTCTTTCTAATCCCTAGGATTAAAAAATGCAAGTATTACGCCTCGCGTAATAAGAAGTGTAATCCTATATAATATATGTCTAATACTGCTAGGGTTCTAGTTACTAACACCTACATAGATCCCCTTCTACTATAAAGAGGAGTTTCTAGTCCTCTAAGGCTATCTTAAGATATAGGCAGCAGCCTAATACGT
The DNA here is from genome assembly GCA_002105025.1 of Clohesyomyces aquaticus. NCBI lineage: Eukaryota > Fungi > Ascomycota > Dothideomycetes > Pleosporales > Lindgomycetaceae > Clohesyomyces > Clohesyomyces aquaticus. The sequence continues at coordinate 27,555 of MCFA01000331.1, forward strand.
AGGGAGCGTGGAGGACGAGGAGGTGGCCTTTGAGGCCATTTTAGAGTCTGCTCATAGCCTAGCGCTAGTTGCTTAGGTAGTAAGAAGTCAGGAAGCTAGTCTTCCTATAGCTAGTATTTAGGTAGCTTTGTTTTACTAAGTACTAAGCTGCTCTGTTAGGTTTTGGCCCTAGAGGCTCTAGTGTCTAGCCTTTAGGCTAACATTACGGCGCTGTTAGACAGCTAAGGACGAGGCAGATTAGGTTTAGGTTAGATTTAGAGGGGAGAGAGGAAGAAGATAGTAGTAAAGGAGGAGGGGGAGAGGACAAAGAGGTGTCTAATAGCACGCTGTTAGAACCTCCTAGCAATATGTCTATAGATTTATAGCAATCCTATATAGTATAATTTAACTTCTACTCCTATACTTTGTTATCTGCTAAGTAATCTATATTCTCTATACTAGCATTAAAAGCCTTAATCTACTTAGTTAAAGCCCTAAGAGGTCCTAGCTAATTTAGATAGTTATTATAGAAGGCTTTTAGCTTATGTAAGGAACCTATAAAGTTTAAGGCCTAGTACTAGGCTAAGTCTAGGTATGTCCTACCTATCTTACTTAGTACTTAAGCGTCTTCTAGTAGAGCTTACTAGCTAGTATTTCCTTAACTTCCTATTCTTTAATCTATTAATTATAACTATAGGGAGTTTTAGAGCCTCTTGTCCTAGCAGGGGATCCTAGGGGTCCTTATATAGTAGGTTTAGTGTAAAAACGTTATGTATTTTTAAGCCTAGGGGTAGCTATAAGTAATATAAGTTTCCTACTTGTTCTAGTACTTTAAAGGGACCTTTCTATTAATTAGATAGCTTTTAGCTTAGTCTTAGAACTGCTAAGTTCTAGGTGTCTAAGTAGACTATGTTACTAACTATCTAATTAACTAGTTAGCAATAGCAGTTAACTACGCTTTCATCTAATTCTAGGCCTTCTCTATATAGGCTTTAGCTATCCCCTAGGCAGCATGCATGCAGGTTGCTAGTGCTAGGGCATCCTTATAATTTAATTTGTCTATAGCTATAACAGGTTTAGTTAAGTGTTTCTAGTCCTAACTTTAGCGTAGTTTAGAGCTATATAGGACTTAATATAGCAACATTCTAATTGCTACGTGAGGCAAGGTTATCTAAGCCCTGTTAATTATAGGCAGTAAGGAACTCTAGTTGTCTTAGTAAAAGGATATAAAAGGCCTTAGCCTTTAATTAATATACTTGTTTATAATCTCTGTCTAGCTATCTGTTTCCTTATAGTAGGCAGTAGAGAGCTTAACCTTTACTCCTATAATCTAACAGAATTTAGACTAGAAACTAGATATAAACTAGGGTCTATAATTAGAAACAATAGTTTTAGGTGTGTAGCTAAAACAGTACACCTATTAAACAAACAAGGCAGCTATTCCCTAGGCGTTAATTATTTTATAGCAGGGAATAGATATTGCTTTTTTAACAGGCAATTAATTATAACTATAATCTAGTTATATCTAGACTTGTCTAGGGAAATTCCTTAAAGTTAATACATAGGTGCTACATTAGTTAATTAGAGATAGAGAGGGGTAAATTAATCCTAGGGTTTAGGTCTGTTTTAGATGCGCTTTATAACAGGGGATGCAGTTCTATACGTATCGCTTACACGTAGCCTCTATGCCCTTCTAGTAGTACTTTTAAGCTAGCAGCTAGTAGGTTTTAGTAGCGCTTAGGTATATAGAGGACACTTAGTTATATACTTCTTAAATAAGTTAGGTGCATAGCAACAAGCCTGCTAGGACATATAAACATCTACGTAAAGGAGCAGTCTGTTCTCTATCTAATAATGCTAGAGTATAAGTGTTTGCTTCTAGTAAAGGAGGCTTAATTCTCTTAGAGCAATACGTTAATTAACTCTAAAGAATCTAGAGACATAACCTAGTTCTGTCCTTTAATAACATTTAGCATAACTGCTTAAGTTATTATATAGGTAATATATAACTAAGCTAGTTTAGAGTTAATTTAGGGGTAAGTTAGTGTAGTCCTAATAGGACCCTTAACTAGTTATTAGTTTAAGCTATTCTTAAATTTCCTACGTCCTGTTTGCGACGACTTAGGATGTCTGCCCTAGCATTGTTCTTGCCTAGGGTATACTTAATTTAGAAGTAATACTAAGCTAATTCTTTAGCCTAGCAGACCTAACGTGCATTAAGGACCTTTGTTGTTATAAAGTATTCTAACAAACAATAATTAGTATATACTAGGGTCCTTGTTGCTACTAATATAAGCTTAGCCCTCTACTGCTTAAAAGTAGTAATAATTATAAACAGTTCCTTATTATATATTTCCTAGTTTAGCTCTAAACTAGATAGGACCTTGCTATAGAACAAAACAGAGTACTACGTTCTGTTAGCATGTTATTAGGATAGAACTCTAGCAATTACCTTATCTAAAGCGTTAGTTTTAACTTTTATATCTAGCTTAGGATCAAAGTAGCAGAGCGTAGGTATGCTTAGCAGCGCTAATTTTAGCTTCTTAAACGCTATATTATAGTCTAAACTCTATATAAAAGGGGTTATAGAGCTCTAGAGCGTAATTATTAGCTTTGCTACCTAAGAGAATTCTAGAACAAACTGTTAATAGAATCTAGTAAAGCCTAGGAAGGACTTTACACCTGTGACAGTAGTAGGTAGTTGCTAGCTACGTAGCGCTTTAACCTTCTCTAAATTAACCTCTAGTCCTTTGTTTAAGAGTATATAACTAAGATACTTTGTTTAGGTAACGTGAAATTCGCTTTTCTTAATATCTACCTATAATCCTGCTTAGCGCAGCCTTTCTAAAACTTTCTTAACGTGTAGGGTATAGGTTGCCTTGTTTTTAGAGTAGATAAAGATGTTATCTAGATAGGCAATGTAGAAGTTGTCTAGGTAATTAATTAAGACGTTGTTTATATAGCGCTAGTAAGTTATAGGGCTGTTACATAATCTAAAAGGTAGAACTTTGCACTTATAGGTTCTATATCTAGTCTAAAACGTAGTATACTCCTTAGAACCTAGGTCTATCTAAATTTTGTTAAAAGCCGCGCGTATATTAAACTTAGTAAAGATTACTGCCTTAGTTAGCTAGGCTAAGAGTTTGTCTATGCGCAGTATTAGGTACACGTCCTTATAGGTAAGTGTATCGGCGCAGGCACGACAATAGGTCTAAATGCGGTGGGAATCTACTCAGAGGCATATAGGAGTGCGTGGGGACTTAGGAACCTAGGAATTCCATTAACACCTATAGGCCTTGTACGAAAGGATATAGAAAAACTACTAAGCTAGCTATAGAGAGGAAGGGGACTATATACATGAGGGAAATAGGGGTACAGCTAGGGGCAGGGGTTAGACCTAATATAGTACGCGTTTAGGCCTAATGCAGGACACGTTTAGACCTAAAGGGAAATTAGCAGACCCCTAATTAGAGGTTAGCAGGACTTGGCCTAGAACAAGGTTGTTACCTTGTTACACTACCCCCCTCCTTATAGGCTAATAGTCCCTTATTAGCGTTAGTTAGAATAGTCTTTAGAGCTAATTTAGAGAGAATATAGTCTTTGTTTACTTCCCTAAAAAGAATCTACGTAGGTGACTATAAACAAGGTGTTGTTGCCTATAGAGATATCTTTATAATATATAACGTTAACCTAAGTTAGTAACTGCTTGTTGTTGTTATATACCTAGCTCCTAGCTAACAGTTATGTGTTAATAGCAATCTTGTTAGCTATAGCAACCTAATTAGCTACCTACATATATATCTTGTTGCTATACGTAGTGTTTTTAATTTCCTTAGCTATCCCACTACTTACTGCTAGTAAGTATTGTCGCGCCCTCTAGTAAATTAATGTCCTAGCTAGCCTGCTAACTGTCGTAGGCAAGCATACGCACATATATAAATATATACATACACACACGCACACGCACACGCACACGCACAATGCCTCTTTAGCCCCCTCCTAGAGCCTCTTTAGAGGCCTTCCACGTTATCTGCCTTTGGGCTACACGTGCGCTCGCCTGCGGCTAGCGCGCGTTGTTTTCTTTCTAATCTCTAGGATTAAAGAAGTATAAGTATTACACCTCGTGTAACGAGAAGTGTAATTCTATATAATACATGTCTAACACTGCTAGGGTTCTAGTCCTAACACATGCGTAGATCCCCTCCTACTATAAGGAAGAGTTCCTAGTCCTCTAGGGCTATCTTAAAATATAGGCGGCGGCCTAATACGTGGGGAGTGGAGAGGATAAGGAGGTGGCCTTTAAGGCTGTTTTAGAGTCCGCTCATAGCCTAGCGCTAGTTGCTTAGGTAGTAAGGAGTCAGGAAGCTAGTCTTCCTATAGCTAGTATTTAGGTAGCCTTATTTTACTAAGGTACTAAGCTGCTCTGTTAGGTTTTGGCCCTAGAGGCTCTAGTGTCTAGCCTTTAGGCTAACATTATGGCGCTGTTAGACAGCTAAGGACAAGGCAGAGCAAGTTTAAGTTAGGTTTAGCAGGGAGGGAGGAAGAAAACGGTAGTAGGGGAGGAGGAGAGGACGAGGGAGGTGTCTAACAGCACGCTATTAGACCCTCTAAGTAATATGTCTATAGATTTATAGCAATCTTATATAATATAATTTAACTCTCTACTCTTACACTTCGTTGTCTGCTAGGTAATCTATGTTCTCTACACTAGCATTAAATGCCTTAATCTACTTAATTAATGCCCTAGGAGGTCCTAGCTAATTTAGATAGTTATTATAGAAGGCTTTTAGTTTATGTAGGGAACCTATAAAGTTTAAGGCCTAGTACTAGGCTAGGTTAGGGTTATGTCCTACCTATCTTACTTAGTACTTAAGCGTCTTCTAGTAGAGCTTACTAGCTAGTATTTCCTTAACTTCCTATTCTTTAATCCTATTAATTATAACTATAGAGGGTTTTAGAGCCTCTTGTCCTAGCAGGGGATCCTAGGGGTCCTTATATAGTAGGTTTAGTGTAAAAACGTTATGTATTTTTAAGCCTAGGGGTAGCTATAAGCAATATAAGTTTCCTACTTGTTCTAGTACTTTAAAGGGACCTTTCTATTAATTAGATAGCTTTTAGCTTAGTCTTAGAACTGCTAAGTTCTAGGTGTCTAAGTAGACTATGTTACTAACTGTCTAATTAACTAGTTAGCAATAGCAGTTAACTACGCTTCGCATCTAATTCTAGGCCTTCTCTATATAGGCTTTAGCTATTCCCTAGGCAGCATGTATGTAAGTTGCTAGTGCTAGGGCATCCTTATAATTTAATTTGTCTATAGCTATAACAGGTTTAGTTAAGTGTTTCTAGTCCTAACTTTAGCGTAGTTTAAAGCTATATAGAACTTAATATAGCAACATTCTAATTACTACATAAAGCAAAGTTATCTAAGCCTTGTTAATTATAGGCAGTAAGGAACTCTAGTTGTCTTAGTAAAAGAATATAAAAGGCCTTAGCCTTTAATTAATATACTTGTTTATAATCTCTGTCTAGCTATTTGTTTCCTTATAGTAGGCAGTAGAGAGCTTAACCTTTACTTCTATAATCTAACAGAATTTAGACTAGAAACTAGATATAAACTAGGGTCTATAATTAGAAACAATAGTTTTAGGTGTGTAGCTAAAACAGTACACCTATTAAACAAACAAGGCAGCTATTCCTTAGGCGTTAATTGTTTTATAGCAGGGAATAAATATTGCTTGTTTTAACAGGCAATTAATTATAACTATAATCTAGTTATATCTAGACTTGTCTAAGGGAAATTCCTTAAAGTTAATACATAGGTGCTGCATTAATTAATTAGGGATAGAGAAGGAGTAAATTAATCTTAGAGTTTAGGTCTGTTTTAGATGCGCTTTATAACAGAAGATGTAGTTCTATACGTATCGCTTACACGTAGCCTCTATGCCCTTCTAGTAGTACTTTTAAGCTAGCAGCTAGTAGGTTTTAGTAGCGCTTAGGTATGTAGAGGACACTTAGTCATGTACTTCTTAAATAAGTTAAGTGCATAGCAACAAGCCTGCTAGAACACATAAACAATCTACGTAAAGAAGCAGTCTATTCTTTATCTAATAATGCTAGAGTATAAGTGTTTGCTCTTACGTAAAGGAGGCTTAATTCTCTTAGTGTGGGTTGGGCTCTACAGTGCACTGCTTTGTAAAGCGGCTGAAGTAGGTTTGTACATAGGTACAGTAAGGAGATGAAACAGAAACGGAAAAAGAGACAGAAAACGCGATTGTATTGCTTGTGTTGTTGTTCTAGCTAGGGGCAGGGAGAGCTGAGCTCGACGATCCTGCGCGAGCTCGGGCCTCCCCGCTAGCATCACGTGACTAGGTCACGTGACTAGAAAAGGGGCAACGACCTGAGAGGCGCTGCACTGTACTGCATACAGACACTAGCAACTTTTTCTTTTTAAGAAAGCAGCAGCCAATGTTGTATAGTCCCTTCTCCTCTATGTATAACTACTCTTTATAGATTCTACCTAAAGAATACCTTTCTATTATGTAATTTCCTCCTTATGTGCTAGCTAGGTTAACAGTGCAGTTAAACAACTAAACATGCCTTTGTTAGATTATAATAGCTTAGGGTTTATAGTAGCGATCTATGTCTTAGCAGGCTTCGCGCGCTGCTATTAGTGTATGTCCATAGGCGGCGTGTACCTAGCAGGTGGCCTGCCTAGTTAGGTGGCAAAAGGTGTCCGTTTGTTCGCCTTCACAGGGTAGTAGGGGTGAGCTCATGTGGCGTTATTAAGCTCTATGTAATGGCATTATAGGTTCTTATGCGTTTATATTATAAATTCTAGGTGTAGGGGTTAAAGAGGATTATGCAAGCCTTAGGGGCATGTCTCTAGCAGTAAGAAAGGGTATATGTATCACGCGCTCTCTCCCTAATCTCCCTTTCTCTTTCTCTTTATAACCTTTACCTCCTCTAGCATTGCTATACGTATCCTTTACACCTTCCCTAAGTATATTTTCTTTCTGTTAAAGGGATTTAGATGCTATATAATGCTAACAAAGTTTATAGTACATAAAACATAGCTCTCTAAGCTCCTGCTAGCAACTAGCAGGTCATGTTTAGTCTAGCCTAGCTCTAGCCCACTCTGCTTCCTAATGGCCGCATCTATATTACGCTGCCTACTAGCTAGGCTAGCAACTACGCCTTCGTGGCATCTATCTATGTTAACGTACGTATTTAGTCTTTGTTCCTTCTTTTCTCTTTTGCTGTCATACGCTAACAAGGTTTAAAA
>MCFA01000332.1:0-34521 GCA_002105025.1 Clohesyomyces aquaticus
GAAATCATCTTGAGCGCCTTCGCTTGCCAGGGATCGCCGAGATTGAAGTTGGCGTCCTCCCAAGAAAGCTGAAGCAGAGAGAGACACGCGAGGGCTAACTGATGGTACCCGCAAACGGTACTCAGCGCTGCCACGGACTGGATATGGCAGCGGGAAAGATATCTCTGTCGATTCTTGCCTGATTAGTTGCCTAGACATTACGGAGGTGTAGGAAGAGCAACTCGAATCAAATTAGTGAGTCCGATTCGCAAGGTACTGAGCATTGATTGACCGCAGTGGATTGCACGATATGTTGGTTGAGGCTCTGCGCGAAAGTTCAAGGCGTTCCTTCCGGCCTCCGAACCAAGGTTGAAAAGTAAGTATCCTGCCAAAACACGGCACCACCTTCTACTCCGGCGCTCCCGACCCTACAGAACCTACTAACTTTACCCACCCCCCAGTCCCCACAACCGCGGGGCTGTCCGGTATTTTTTTCGCACAGAACAATCTAAATCCGGGCTGATAATGTTCGGGCGGTGCTCACAAGATCGCCCCACAATCCCAGAGCACTCAGAGAGAGAGAAGAAGAGAAGGACATGATTTGAGACTCCGGCTCGCTGGGTTCTCATAGGAGTTGTCGAAGACCGAGACGTGGGTGCCGCGTTCGTTGCTGGGAAACCCTACACCATCGGTCAGTGTCGAACTGGCCTATCGGTGGTTATCGGATACTATTTCCAACTCAAACCCCTAGTTACTAGGTGCCGATGTGCACAAGTACCTCTAGACCCTTACATACATGGAAATTTTGTGTAGAGATAAGGAATAAATGAAGGCACCCGCCCGGTGAAAGGGTATGTCACGTGAAAGCGGGCTCCCCGGACACCTGGGCAGGGACCATGGCATTAGCGAACTTCGGGAGTGGGGGGCGCATAGTAAACACGTCAATGTCAACTTCCGCGTTCCTTTCCCTCTTGTTCGCTTTCGTTGTTCACACATTTTCTCCCTCTTATGGACCCCTGTTAAGTTCGACTCCTCTTAAGTTCACTCCATTGGTTCTCCGTGGGTCTCGCGATGGCTTGGATCGTGGTTTCTACCTCCGCTGGAATCGCGTTGAGTAGAATGAAGGGTAGTTGACGAAGCCCGGGAAGAGTTTAGGCGCAGTGGGAGAGGTCTCTATCACGGTAAATGGAGAAGGCAGGATGCATATCCTTATTAAGTTAAGATGTCCACTTAGAGTAGGTTGTAGAGGCATTGATTCTGTGTGAGTGGGGATTCAAGTTCAGACGAGAACCTTTGTATTGCTTAGAAGGCGTATGCGAGTCGCGAAAATACCCACCTGCACCCAGTCTGGGTTCCCGGATTCCCGAGGCCCCAGCATGGACTCGAAGTCAACGTCACGTGCTTCAACCCATAGCTCCTTCCCTAACTCGGTCTTGGCAACCTCATCGCCTCTTGCTCGATGAACAAGATTCGCTCGTTCTGTTTGTTTCCCTCCTTCTCTCCTCCCATGCACAACCGCCGCCCCTCATACACCAGTCCTCTCGTCCTTCGTATTCCTCCGTCTCTAGCACACCGCCATACGCCATCCTCCTTCCTAGCAATGCCGCCTCGCGACGAAAACGATTGCGCTGCTGCCGAGCACCGCCTGCAGGCTGCAATCTCGCGCCTTCCACGATGTATTGGTCGCTTTCTAGGATACCGTCGTGAGAAAACGAACCCCTCATTGTCGGCTACCTACGTCGGTGGGCTCGTCGGTGCCTTTGGCGGCATTGCCTTGCTGCAAGCTGTATTTGGCCACACACAGCACTTCACCAGCAGAGGCGTACCTCAGCTTGTCTCTTCATACGTGAGTGCTCTTATGTTGGGCGGTCGCACTGCAGACTCACAAACTGACAGGGCGCGTCCGCAATTCTCTGCTATGGCGCCATCGATTCGCCGCTTGCGCAGCCCAGACCTCTCATTGGCGGCCATTTCTTCAGTGCAACTGTTGGTGTCATTATCTCGATTCTCTTCCGTCTCGATCTGAGTTCAGATGCCGACCGACTTTCGCACTCCCAATGGATTGCAGGTGCCCTCGCCGCTGCCATTGCACTCGCGGTGATGCACTTCACCAAAACCATGCATCCGCCCGGAGGAACAACGGCTCTTCTTCCATGCGTCGACTCTGGAATACGGGCCATGCGATGGTACTTCCTGCCCGTGGTTTTGCTGTCTTCCGCACTCGTCCTGGTTAGCGCCCTCTTGATCAACAACATCCAACGTCAGTATCCCACGTTCTGGATTGCTCCTCCGCCCCTTCCACCGGAACTTCCAAGCTTCCATCAGAGGCATCAACATCGCGCCACATGGCCTGGCTTCCAGGTTCAGAGGCCAGAGTCTGCCTCGTACCCATTGAAAAAGGGGTATGGGTCTCTTTCCGCCTCGACTCTTCGCCCAAACACTGCCAATACGTCGAAATAAGCTACGCAGTTGCAATTTAACTGCAGAGAACATTATTTACAACCGATATGGTACGACAGGACATCTCCATGGGGTACCCGGCCCGCCTTCTTGTGCACCGTCCGTTATCATCGTCCTCGACATGGACCACTCTACGATTCACGACGGCGGTGCTGGAATATCATCAACAGTTGTGATTTTATCTTGGACCTATGCTCAATCAAAATCTGTGTTCTATCGGAGGAGTTGGAGGAAGGCCATCTTCCTTCCAAATCATAAAAAGCATCTCTGTTACCTCGTGTATGTACGAGATCTGCGGAACGTCCGCGGGCCCTCTGTCAAGATCTACCCAATGATAATGTTTTTCTCAAGGAGACCTGGCCTGATCGGTGAGTGCCGTTGCGAACCACGGTCTTCCCTTGACGCCACCAAAATTTGTGCAACCTCACCTGGGAAATCACTTTGTTCATGACCCACCGATTGCTGCACCGCATCCGCCCTATGACGTTTCGAAATACTAATCATCTAAGACATCGCTGGAGAGAGATTCGTTTAGACCAAGATTTCATGAGATTGCGAACGCAATCTTAAGCAGCCCCGTGATCGGGTTTTTGAGAATGGGCTCCATATAAGGGTCCAGCATCGCGCTCCAAGTGGAAGTCACCCAGATGATTGAATATCCTCTGATTCATCCCACAATGGACGGCATCATCTTTCCCGTACCTCCTTTCTTCCATCTTTTGAACCATAGTGGGGATACTTCCATCATTGTATTCGATAGCTCATGGGTTACCCCTAGTGTCTCAATTATCGTTCGACTTCTACTCGTCTCCCTAGCTACCGGTTTGATAGCTTCATGGTGGATGCATCAATCGCAATTGCTGTCGATTCCCGACGGGCCAAGAGGCTTCCCGATCGTTGGTATGATGTTGATCCCCATTTTCAGATCCATGCTGATGGTAAGCCCAGGGTCGTTTCCCTTCCTAACTCGTTTCCCGGAGCTTAGCCTTGATCGTTGGGCTCGTAAATACGGGCCTCTATACTCCATCAACTTGGGAGACCAACTCTTCGTTATTATCTCGGATCCGGGGATTGCTAAAGATCTTATGGTCTCACACGGCGGAGTCTTCTCGGACCGGAAGGAGCTTTTCATGAAAAGCCATACCATTTTCAAAGGCAGAGGTATCACTCCAACACCTTATAACGATCTTTGGTAGGTGGTCCCACGAAATCCGAATGAGCGGCGCTCAACACATTTGATTGACACGAACTCCTCGCAGGAAGAAGCATCGCCGCATTGCCAACATGTGGCTCAGCCATGAGGCCGTCGACAGCTATACCAGCATCCTAGACTATGAAGCCACTGATATGATTAGAGCACTGTATAAGGACTGCGACAACGGCCGTGCACACATCAATCCGCAGACCTATGCTGGGCGCTGCTCTCTGAACAACATGCTCACCATTACCTTTGGGTTCCGTGCTAACAGCATCCGTGATCCCATAGTGAAGCGATCATTGAGGCTTAGCCGAGAATTCATGAACCTTACCGGCCCGGTGTCGAATCTTGTTGACTTTGTCCCGATACTGCAAAAGATTCCTACTTGGACTCGTACCAGAGGACGAAAGCTCCATGATGATCTCGTTGAGACATATGGCGGATTCATCAAGGAGATCGATGGCCGACTCCAGCGTGGGGAAGAAGTGGACGACTGTCTTGCCAAGACGATGCTGAAGCTCAGGGATAAAGAGAACTTGGACCATCTCGACATGGCAATGCTAGCTAGCGCCTTCATGATTGGAGGAGTCGAAACTGTAGGTCACAGCCAGTCCATCATTCCGTCTCGTAATCCTTCTATACATGCTTACTCCCGTGTAGACAGCCTCCCTTATGCAGTGGTTCTCAGCCCTCATCCCCGCTTATCCCGAGATTCAAAAACGCGCACAAGAGGAACTCGACCGCGTCGTAGGTCGCGATCGTCTCCCGACTCTCGAAGACGAAGTCAATCTTCCATACTGTCACGCCATCACGAAAGAAATTGCTCGATGCCATAACCCGTTCTGGCTCGGCACCCCGCATGTTGCCAGCGAGGACTTCGTGTATGGCAACAAACTTATTCCGAAGGGGACGGTCATTGCATTAAATACGTGGACGATGCATCATAACCCGGATCGGTATCCGAGGCCAATGGAATTCGATGTACGTACTGTTCTCTTCGAACACCTCGTCTATCGCCCTCTCTATTTCAAATCCACAACTGATCCTCATCTAGCCATCCCACTACCTCACCACGCCCCCCATTTCCTCTTCCACCTCCAGCCGTCTCTCCGACCCTTTCGCTCGCGACCACTGGATGTTCGGCGCAGGTCGCCGCATTTGTCCCGCCATCCTGGTCGCGGAACGGGAGATTTGGCTCGCGGTCTCGAGGATGCTGTGGGCGTTTGAAATGGTGCAGATCTCCGGGAAGCCGATTGATCTTAGCGAGTATGATGGCCTAAGTGGGAGGAGTCCGGTGCCGTTTGAGATTTTATTGAGCCCAAGGTTTGAGGGCGTGGGAGCGGTTTTGGGGAGTGCTTGAAGGGGAGGGAAAATCCTATTTTTCATGTGCGAAAGTCGCTCCTTCACCTGAAAATCACTTTAGGGCTCAAAACTTGCGCCTGCTTTACATCTCGGCTTTCTTAAAACACGGTAAATTGATCTGTTAGATTCTCTGCTGACCTAGCAAAGAGCTTTGATTTTCAGCTAGCGGCGCGGGCTTTTACTTATTGTAGCATTCTCCGCCCTTGGCGAAGCTTGTATACCACGGTTTTATGGCGTAGGCACAACACCTCACTCATCCCATGGTTTTGTGGTACCTTTCTCTTGATTCAAGGCGAGATGTTGTTTTCGCCCTGTTGGTTACCTGGATTTCAAGGAGACTGTCTAATTTCGCCTCGTTGTGCGAATTCCGCTGATATTGGAGGCTTGCTCAACTATCGTTGACATACAGAATGTCCATGTACCATCAGAATCTATTGGAGCATTCTGTTCAAACCACATCTTGCTTTACTACCTTTTTTCATTATCTCCTTGCACTTTTCTTATTACATCTCATTGAACTCCTCTAGCTATAACTTCGATGGCTGGCCTCGCTGTTCTAAATGTCATCGGATTGGTGTCCGGCGTGGTAGGCATCTGGGGCTTCGCTGAAGCCTATATCCCCGCCAAAGCCGAAGCCGAATCTCCCGACGACCCCAACAAATACACCACCACGCTGCGCGTGCCGGCCTCGACGGCACCAACGGCATGAAAAACGCGGGCGGAAACCTCGAAAATATATTCCACTACAACAATAATGACGAACCGACCAACACTGGTTCAGCCGGTGAAAGAGTCGAAGATGGGACTTATGTCGACTACAAGCAGGGCTCGAGTGAGGGCAGCCAGCCGGTTTATACGGAGATCACAGCGAGTCTAGATAATATTTGTATTGCGCTCATGGCGACGACGTGGCCGGATGGGAGCCAGTTTGGATGGACGGGAGATGTGAGATGAACCTACCCATACCATACACTGGCTGCGATACTTGATGAGAGGTGGAATGGTGCTGATGTTTGTTTTCTAGTGGGCAATTATTTGCGAATTGCCATTGTATTATAGCGGTATTATTGTAAGTTCCAAGTTAGTGTCCATCATATGTCGTGGATGGAGCTAATGCAGATTTAACAGATGCCGAATAGAAAGTAAGTACCCTGAACCCACCTCTATCAATTCCTCTCTTCTATCTATCTATCCTTTGAAACGGTCTGGAAACACACACTAACCTTCGTCCCCCTTCTTCCAGATCCCCTGCCTGCATGTGGGTCGACGGCCGCCCTAACGAAAGCCACCAAGCGCCCTACGCGATCAAGCTCAAATGGCACGATTTCTTCAGCGAGGACGGCAACCTACCCTCAGGAAGCGAGGCCAAGGAAATGTGCAGCAGGTCCTTCCGCGCCTTCACAGCCGACCTGAATGAAATCACGCTTCCCGCAAACCGCGCGTAATCCACATGGTCTGGGAGCTGGACGAGAGAGTATGGGGAGCATATGGGCCGCAGTGACGATCGTCGTAAGTATTACCTAGCCTTTTGTTTCCCGCCCCTCCTACCGTTTACACAAGCCTTCTTGCATACCTTCCTTGACTACGGCATGGATTGCGTAGTTCCGCGTCTTGTCCCCCCTCCCCACCCTCCTTGGAGCCATCGTCAGCTCCCTCTCCAACCACAGCGCCACAGAGCTCTGCTCAAAGCCCAACTCATACGGTCCGGACTTCGTCTCGCTCGACGAGAAAATATACTGCAACATGGAAACGCGCGAGACATTGCCTTTCTGCGATGGAAGCGATATGGCGGAGTGCTTTGACGTCGAGACGACGTCGCATGTTGCAAGGGATGGGTCACATAGGCCGAGCATTCGCGCGAGGAACCCAACACAGGTGATTCGGTGGTAAGAGGATGGGGAAAGGAAGGACGGGAGAGCGGGAGCGGGTGATAGATGGTGGACGGAAACTTTGAGAGGGATCGGTAATGGGATCGAAATTCCGGGTAGTATTTGCATCTTCTTGCGTGGTTGGTTTCTTGGTGGCGTTTGTAGATGGGGTTTCTATTCCATCATCCCATGCGAATCGAATCATACTGCTAGAGGGTTGCTGTTCCTTGGTTCCTGAACCCGAGAGTCGTTAGGACTCGTGAAGCCATTGTGAAGCTTTCCTATATTAATAATGTATACAAAGAAAAATGCTGTGAGGATTCTTGTCAAACCTGATGTTGCGCCTCGTCTTGTTCCACATCTCGAAGTTCATAGCATTGAAGAGCGTCGCTTCATAGAGCCCGTCCATATTCATATTGCTTGCTTATCTTTTTCTCGTTTGACTGGTAGCTATCACATCCCCGTCCTAGCCAGCCGGTCCAACACCAGAAGCGGTCTTTGATAGCTGCGCACAACGGTCTGTCAACCGGTAGCTTGTCAACATACGCCACGACCTGCAATCAATACGACTGCATCCTCAGCCAAAAAAACAAACGCTCGCGATTTTCGCCGAGTTTCTCACTGTCAGACCATTTTCCATGGAGGGAGGGGCTGTAAATAAGGTTCTGGCAAAAAGGAAATACGATCGAAATGCGCACAGCGCGTTCCTGTTCGCGTCGTCTTTCCGTCCGTTCCTAGGTCCCGGACTCCGGGATCCAGCAGCCAGGGGGTTTGTGGCGTGGAGCGAGTGCGTGCACGAGCACAAGCGCACGCCACCGCAGACCTGCATCCGAAATGACGCAAATCAGGGACGACGTGCACATACGACATACTATCGCCAGGAAGAACGATATCGAATACAATACTCGATATTGCTCGTGTGGTGGTCTGCTTCCCTGGCTACATATGTGTCTTGACAAGTGCCGATTTTCAAGGGCATCGATAGGACACACACACGTCCGGTCTCCTTGGCCACGCCATGCCCAGTGTTGATCTCGATGCCATGACGCTCGAGTCAGAATCGTGAAGCTGAAAGGCCGCTAAGGAAGAACCATTCCCCCCGACTTTGCTTTTTTGTGCGGGGAGAGCTGTCCGGCTGCTGTCGCTGGACCCCAGTGGCTCCCCAGCGATTCGGATTGCTGGGATGGCATGCCTGCGTAGGTTTCGCCCTGTGGTACTCGGCGAATTGCGCAACAGCGGAGCATCACGCCGATCTGAAAAGGGTAAAGGCGACGTGCTGAGATCCCTGCCCGGGACCCTCGCGGAGCGTGCCTGGCGAAAGTCTATTCTATACAGTCGCTGTCAAGACAGACGGGCCGACGCTCGGACTCGCATACCTCAGGGCGCATCTTTGGACGAGGGTGTGTTGCGGCCCGACGCAGTACCTACATATCTCACTCCATTTCATCTCATGTAGCGCAAATCGCAGATTCTTGTTAGTGCGGGTCTTGTTTCCGTCAATCTTCGTTGCTTCCAACACCTTCACCCGCGAGCTGCGTTGCTTCTGCAGACTCGGTAGATACTGTACGCTGCCTATTGAGTCGATCTCCACCCCACCCGATTCATCATGGCGAGCAATCCGGCCGCTGCTCCAGACCTGTCCTCGAACCTCGCAGCCTCGTATCTGATACCATGTGGGATCCTGGCGGGAATTGCGTTTGCGCTATGTACAGCGAGGATATACACGCGTTTCACGCGATTGAATCGCATGGGCTTGGATGACTACTTGATTCTAGCTGCTGAGGTGAGCGTGAGAACACTCCATCGCGATTCCCAGTCCATCACGAAGGAGGGGCGGAGTAGCGGAATAGAACAAGTGGGTCGCTGACAAGTCTTGATCATCCAGATCCTCTCCTTCACTAACATTTTTGTCGTGGGCGCCTCCGCCGCCTACGGCTGGGGCCGTCCTTTCCTAGCCCTCACTCCCGCCCAATTCACCCAAATCATGAAACTCCAGTTCGCAGTGCAGACGCTCTGGATCCTCACGCTCGCACTCGTGCGCATATCTGTCGCATGCTCGCTGTTGCGTTTCGGGACCGAGAAACGCTGGCGCATGCCGTTGTACGCCATGATTACGTTCCAGATCGCGGTGTCGAGCGGCTGGCTCATTGTGCAGTTCTTCCAGTGTCGGCCGCTGAGAAGCTTTTGGGAGATTGTGCCGGAGATGAAGTGTTGGGGGAAACAGTATATTATTGATTATGCGTGGTTCAGTGCCGGTACGTATGGATGACGCTCTGGGATCCCCTAACTAACCTCCGTGTCTCAGCATTCTACGTAGCCATGGACCTCGCCCTTGCCCTCCTCCCCATAAAACTCATCCTGACCCTCCACCGCCCCCCTTCCGAGAAACTCCTCATATGCATCCTAATGGCCACCGGCCTCCTGGCCACCGGCATCGCCGGCGCGAAAATGACGACCTTTTCCAAACTGCACACCGGCGACCCCATGCAATCCTCGATCCGCCCGTCCATGTGGGCCAAGCTAGAAGAAGAGGTCGGCATCATCGCGGCGTGCATGCCGTGCTTGAAAAGCCCGGCAGAGCGTCTGTTGCGGAAATTGGGAGTTGTGGGTAGGGATGGAGATGTGAAGGGGTGTGCGTGGGTGAATAGTTTGAGTTTGCGGACGGTGGTGGGGAGTGTGGAGGAGGAGAGCCGGGATCCGGGGGACGGCACGCTAAGACCAGGGGATTCAGGGATCGTGAAGGGGAAGAGCGAGGTGAGAATTGATTCTGTGGGTCTTGGGACGGGGGTTCCGGCGGAAAATCGGACGTCGGTGCAGGGGGATGGTGCGAGTAGGAAACAGGGGTGGGAAGCAGTTTGAAAGACATTTTGGTTAGGGCTCCGACTGACTCGGCGTCTGCTGAGTGGTGGTTGCGACTGGCTACGATTTGGGAATCTGGAGTAAGTGTTCGACTTAGCGCATCGGGCCTGTGTGCTCATGTCTCCGGCGTCTGGAATTGGGATTGGATCGAGCATTTCGAGGCGTTGGCGCTTGGATATATCAACATCCCCGCAGCGTTCTACTTTCCGGGTGCATTTGTCTTACCCACTATCAGCGATTAATATCATGGTCATCGAGGAGATCTCTATGTTTGGGCACTTTGAGTGTTGATCAACGATGAGCACCTGCTCTTTGTCAAAGACCATTGAACTGACGAGGGAAGAAGTATGTTACGCGGCCCATAAAGTGCCCTAGCACGCAGCCCTCGACGCCAACTTTGAGTACTGTTTATTTCCGCGCAACGCACGCCAACAAAAGTCGACGCCCGATAAGCCAGCAATTATCTGGCCTACGGTAGCACGCCTAAGCTCAATCTCACAGTCTGTGACACCTCCAACAGGCCCCCAATCAAACAGCATCCCACCCACGCAAGAATGCTGAAACCCCACGATGCCAAATGACGCAATTCCGTCCTCGCGTCCCTAATCCTTGTACTCCGCACACCGAAAACACGTCTTCCCCCTCTTCACCTCCCCATGGTACGGCCCCGGCCAATATTTCCCTGGGCGCGGAAACGCGAGAGGAACCTACAAGTCAAAATTAGCACCAACCCCAATTCCATTCCGTTCCATTTTACTCTACCCCAACTAGCGCTAGCGTTCTAGTGAAGGAGTACTTACAAATTTATGCACGGGATGGAACTCCTTCGTTAGCTTCTTGCAGAGCTTTTTGGCTTTTCGGTGCTTGGGAACGCATTGTGAAGATATCCACATTGGGAGGTCGTTGCGCGTATGTTCGGCGGTGGCGAGGGAGAGGAGGGAGAAGAGGGAGAAGAGGAGGATGAGGGTGATGGAGGGCTTCATTTTGGGTGATTGAGGTGGGTAAGGTGTGCTGTGTTGTGGATTGGTGGTATTCTGGTGTGGTGGAGTGGTGGTAGTTTTAGCGATGGTTTTTCTGTTGGGTGAGGCGTGGTCGTGTAGTGGGGAAGAGTGCAGTGACGATGGAATGGCAAGGGGGGACGACGGTTTATATACTAGGGCGAGTTGAAATTTGCGAGTTGATCTTTTTGCACAGGGCCTCTATCGGAAAAATTGGGCTGGGTCCAGTGTTCCTGTGCTGTACCATGGATGCGATCGATGATCGGGAATGTGGGACTATGAACAATTACTCATGATTCCGCTCATTTCTAATCGTCGGCTCATGGTTCCAGAGAACACTGGATTCTGTGAAGGAACTAGTGTTTTTTGAGGTATATCTTGGGCTTTAGTATTAACCATACAGCCTCTCTATGATAATATAGCTATAGAAAGAGAATAACTAAACATGTTTAGAGGATTACTCGAAATAACGCATATATCGGTCAACGAGGTTATGAATGGCACCAGCGAGCAACCTTGCTATCATTTCGCGCAACCTCTCGGCCTCTACCACGCAACGCTCCACACATACACGGAGCTCTACCGCGATCGTCTCGAGAATTCAAAGTTCAAGTTCACATTCGCCGGCCTATCGAACCTACTTCATCTGTCCCAAACCCCGATGCTTCGAGATAACATTGAAAATATCACACTGGGGGATAGAGACGACCGACGCGACCACCCCGACCGCCAGCTAGTTAAAATCTGGCAACTCGCGTTGAATTTTTATCTACCGAGCTGGGACACTGACCCTTAGCAGGAGAGACACAGTGACAATGGATATTGGTATCAAAACCCGGGCACACCAGAGCATCGTGCGAAGCGACTCACAACTCGCTTGGCAGAGCAACAAACAAACGCTCTGCGCCTAACTGAAGAACTTGAATTTGAGCAATCCCGAAAAGCATTGTATCTGCTACGGCGAGATTCGCCAACCTTAGCTCGGCGGCTACGCCTGAAACGATCAAACTCCGTACTGGGTTTGAGACAGGTCTGGCTGTAATAAAGGCCGGCGGGCTCAGATGGAATATCGTTGAGGTCTACACCAGCTCTTTTCATCAGTTCCAATACTTTACCGAAGGACGGAAGACATTGGATGGTGAGCATGGATATTTTTCGAGAGGCAGTGGTAGAGGAAGAAGAGCACCGTATAGACACCCACCCTTGTCATGATAGATTTATCGGCTTCTTAGAAGCTACTTGGAAGGCAAAAATCCTCACTGTCAGTGGGAATTGCACGTGGTTGAGAAGGGACTACCCCAGGTGCATGAAAGTGGTTCAACCGCTTTCGCGAATCTATAACGGACTACAAAATCTGACGATTCCTGTATTTCGGGAGTTGGTGAAATTTTCGTGTCTTCACGAAATCATTGTCTATTACTTAATGCAGAATTGGGAGAGAACTTTTTGCCCAATTCCGAGGACGACCCAAGATATTCATTCATCTTGCGCGATAATCCGGGAGATATTCAAGCCTTTCTATCGGCTGCTATTCAGGAAGGCATAGTTTGCCGTCCCTTGCTCGGGGAGAAATTTCACCTTTCAAGTTTTAATATCCTACTATTCCGGGCATAAGCCAAAAGCTGGATCTGATTCACAAAACTAAAAGGTAGTTTAGAATGTAGAATGCATAGAATACTTGCTTAGAGAAATCATAGCGATATAATCCCGCCCAGAGTAGTACCCAAATCAACTGATCTTGAATCAGAATGTAGATCTTTGTGTTGTGATAGATTCTATGCTTGACTAACACCCCGAATTCCGGCTCTAGATTCTCAAACGCACAAACGACCTGCCTAGCTAGATAGCTGGCCCATACTTACACGATCGTTACCGCGGATTATGCCAAGAACAGGCTCAAGTTCTAGTATCTCTATGACACGTCTTTCTGACCCCAGGTTACCATCCTGACATTTCCGACGGATCGCGCTCAGACTCGCGCACAATTTCTCCGAACACCATACTACCATCCCACACTTCAAGTTCTTTATCTTGTCGGAAAATCGAAAGTGGAATAATAACTCAGACTAACTACCAAATTTAGTTTCGGAAATCACACATCGTTCCAAACTTGCCGCATCGACACCCCACGATTCCAGCACCCATGCAAAAATGCCAATTTCCCGATACCTAAGCATAACTTGACTACATCTTCTAACCCCACCCACCCCTAAATAACCTCTTCCAACATCTCAACCAGTCATCCAACCCTGACACATCAACTATATAACCACGCCTCCCCGCAATCCTCCTAACCCTACCTCTCAGCCCAGCACTCACAAATCTGCACCACACCACTCTCTTCACACTGCTCAAACCCCACATGCTATACAAGTAGAAATATAGGACTTAGAACGGTGTTATCCCACCCCAACTCCCCATCCTCCTTCTGACCCAACACTCCTAGTAAGCTCCCCCTCCCTCCCTTATCCCTCCTTAGTTCTCCCTACCATCCCACTGTTTTCCTACCCTATTCTGGTAATTATTACTGGGCTAGCCTCTGCAACACCATCCTTCGTCAGAAGCCGCCAGCTACGTCACCATCGCTCGCAAACAAGGAACCTATTAAGAGCATTCAGAAGGTTCCAGAGATGCATCTGGCATGGCTTTCTGCGTTTTGGGATCGGTTTGGTCGGGATCTGAGGAAATAATTCGATGAAATGAGAGGGTAGGTTGAGGACGACAACGATCATGATGCTGATTATGATGAGGAGAGTGATGGAGATGATAATTCTGATGAGCTTGATGAAATTGATGAGGAAAGTGATGATGAAGACGGTGGTGGTGGAGGTGGATGATTGTTTTTGTGTAACTTGTTTGGATATGCAGATCCTGGGTTGGTACGATAGCAGTGCGATCACGGAGGATGATCGGGGCAGCTAGAAAAGAACGTGGAACGGGTTAAGAGGGAGTGGGAGGAGGAGGACCGGCGGCAGTGGGAGAAAGAGGGACAATGGGATGAGGATGAGGAGGAAGAGGCTGATGACGATGATGGAGGAGGGGGAGATTGAGGACGAGTCAGGTGAGGTGGACGATGGCGATGTCGAGATACTGCCTTGTTTTTGTCAAACTTGGCTGATTGTGCAGTTCCTACATATGATTGATCGAGGTGTTATTACGGATGAGGAGTGGACTGAGGTGGAGGCGGATATGAAAGGGTGGAAAATGAGTGGGAGAAGAGGACGATGACGACGACGACGTCGATGAAAGAGACCTCCCCTCCATTATATCCTGGTACCTAAGCACAATGGGCGATTACAAGGACATCTTTGATAAAATGATTGGAGATGAGGAATCAGGGTATAATTCTGTGGAGTCAGGGTAATGCTTCAAGCTGGCTGCGCCGAACAGGAGGAGAGAGTGAGGGTGAGGGTGAGGAATGAGTATGAAGGCAGGGAATCTAGATAGTGAGGGTTGTTATAATTCACAGCGAAACTTTTGGTTCTGCTTATTCATTGGCGGACGATGCGGTGCACGCACGAAAGCTGTTAGGGGTGCGCGATGCTTCGGGCTGCTGTTACTAAAGAGTAGGAAGTCACGTAAACAGTCACTGGGTTCTAGTACAGGGTATTTAGATTACCTGCGGCGCTCTTGTGGAGCGTGTTACGGGACACGTCCGTACACCGGTTCGCAAGACTTCAAGCTATAGTATGCTAGACGCTAATCAGCACTTATGGGATTTTCACTAACAGCATACGAAAGTTTGAAATATTCAATTACTTAAATTAAACTTTCCGAGGCTCTATGTGATGTGATACTGCACCAAATCTCTAGGCCATCAGACCCCAAACGTCCTGAGCATTATGCAGAATGTTCCGATGTGGGGAATATTTTACTTGTCTAAAAATCCCAGTAGATTCGCCTCAGTGCACTCGAGGCGCTCGTTCAACGCCGTCGTCCAACTCCATGGGCTCGTGCGAGTTACTCAGCTCGGCTGGTTCTGGCGACTGATGGAGGGCGTGATATTCCTCTGTTTGTACGGCCGACTTGGCTCGATCACAGTATTGAGGGTATATTGAGGCTTTCGTCTCGGTACTGTCTGCAGCAGTGACTTCATAATGTTCGTATACGACAGGACGAGGGCCAGTTCGACCCGCTCTTCTGCGGCGAACGGCCCAGAGGATACCAAGCACGAGCAGCAGAGCAAATATGGTAGAGCCGACACCTATTCCGGCTTTTGCACCAATAGACAACCCTCCTCCCTCGGTAGGACCAAGCGAACCGGGTGAGCCCGGCGATGTCGGTAATGCTTTAAATGAGGCCGTGATTGTTCCCGCTCCATCTTCCTTGGCTTGCCGGAGGAGGAAATCGCATTCGGGATCTGAGCTTGCGGGTGGCGCATCGATAAGGTGGGCGGTCCCGTTCAAGTCGCAAGCCGAGTCTCCATGTCGCTGTCAATAGCCGTTGGTCGCCCACGAGTAGGTTTCTGTCCTATTGCAGGAACTGGTCGGGATGTCAGCGGCCCTTCGCGCTCCAAAACGCCATTTTACCCTGCGACTGGACTTGCCTGAAAGCGCCGTATTCTCCCAGCGACCCAATGTTGTATATTCCAATACAGCTGTCTTGTTTGTTCTCACAGATCTCTTTCAGGGCATAGTACTGATCGGTGGCATTCATTTTATCAAATCCATCCTCTTTCGCCACACAACGCATTGAACTCCTCCCCATCATACAGGAGCAAAGCTTCTTGTTCGGGATGGGAGGAAGTACCGTGCTCTCTACACCGCTGGGCGAAGTCTTCGAGGAGCAGTCTTGCGAGGCGGTGTTGACTGGCACATAATCGTTGATATTTGTTGAAACGGGGCTTGCATTTGCTATGCGCGAAGAGAAGATTCGAAATCCGTTTGTTACATCTACGGTGTCGTAATGTGCATTTACCAAACCTTGTCGCCCTTAGTAAATCTCGATCGTTCTGGGAGGTCGACTCACCGAAATTAGACTCAGGGTCGGTACGTTGGAAGTAGCCCTCTACAATTCCACCGGCGAGCACCCTGGAGACATTGTTGCTGTATATTGTATCGATCTGCTCGAAAGTTCGGTTGTCATTCGAGGGATCAACACGACAGCCCCATGAGTCTAGAAATACAGGAATAGTGGAATCGCGGAATACGGTTGCGACATGGTTGATGTCATCATCAGATGTGCAATTCGTGTAATATGAGTATGTCATCCTGAGGCCCATAAAATCGACGCGAGGCGTGTCGCATGTCATGTACTCCATCTCATCGATTGATAGACTACGGAAAGTCGTGTTGGTAACGTAACCAACTGGGATCGATCGGTACTTTTTGTCCTGGATATGTTTTTTGATGTCGCGCACTGCGGCTTTTATGAAGGGTATATAATCGTTGTACGTGGAGTGAAAGTAAAGGTCGCCGACAGAAACCGCAAGAACATTTGTAAAGCCGGCCAAAGCATCTACGACACTCGTGTACCGTGCGAGCATATTGGTATCCCAGCGCGGCTCGAGAGAGAGTCTGTCGGTCGGGCCACTCAGGTCGGTGATTACGTAGATACCGGCCGCAGCAAGCAGGTTTAGACACAAAGTATGGTCTCGGGTCGGATCGAGATAGGTAATTCTCACGACGTTGATGGATAGCCTCTGTAGGTACGGTGTATCTCTGCGAGTGAAGTTAGCCAGCTCCTAGTCAAGAGCGGTCATACTGTTAAAGAGAGTCTTACCTTTCGCAGATAGTCTTGTCTGATAATGGGTCGATATATTCAGTTGAAGACGCGCCATTGACGCCAAAATACTGATAGTTGATGCCGCGGATAAAGAATTCTGAGCCATTGGACTTGAAAAAGAATTGCGACCACTGGCTTCATTTAGAATTATTGACGAGGACATTAGAGTCATGTTTACCTTAATGACGATGGGATCGACTTCGATAGCCACGGTCAGCAAGGAGCGTAGAATCACTGAGAAGAAGACCAGCACCGTAGTCGAGATCCCGCTGCACATTGCGAAGTGCGGTTGCGAAGTGCATATGTTCCAAAACTCGAGGTCAGGGTACCAGGCAACAAGTACTACTTGAATGTCGGCTGGCGCCAACGGTGTCGAACTTGAAACTCCGACCAAGGATTTTTGAGCGAAGGATCACATGCGGTGAGGAATCATTGGCTTTGGAATATATGCGCGGACATGCTGTGCCGCAAGAAACACGAAATCAATCATGTCGGGGCAAGTTCGGCCGAGATATTTTGCGTCCCATCTACGACGACAGATGATGGTGTTAGAGGGTTAAGAAGGATAGGAGGAACGATAGAAAATGCAAATAACTATGCTGTTGAGGTCTGTAATTCAAATGTTGACTTCTATTGGAGGCCTCGGGAAGGGAGTGCTTATCTTGAAGCATCCATTGCTGTGGGGGCTGGGAGGCACAGCGTCAGGAGCTGGAACATCGTGTAGCAAATGTCCCGCAAGTTGGCGCCAAAATACACGGACTGTAGGATTCAGGAGGGTTACGCGGGAAGCAAAACCCACAACGATGCAAATAAGAGAATCTACTTGTGGCTTTCGATACTACCTAGGTACTGGTAGACTCTTCTATAAGAATGGGCGTCAAGAAACACAAGACAGATCCACGTCGACAGACCCTCGCCAAAAGGCGAAGTGAACTAAAAGCCGATAGCTGCAGTCATCGCCAGGCAATTGAGCATATTGCCCGCCTTGGATCTCTTTCCTCATCGCTTCTGCCTCGAGCCTCAATCTGGTTCCTTCATCAATATTCCCGCCCATACAAAGAGCCGACGCGAGTTTCCTTGTCACTCTAGCTATATGGCCGTTATCTCCTTTGCGTGATGACACATCTTGAGAGTTTTCTTAAGCCCGGTGCTGACGATGATTAGCTAGTTCTTGGGAACATTTGCGCTACACGTCAAAAGACATACATGGCATCGTCGACTTTTCCTTCTTCCATATCGACACAAGCGAGTCCTAACAATGTCGCACTGGTCGAAGGATGAATATGACCGATGTTCATAAAAGCCGGCAGAGCGTGGTCCAAGGCTTCGCGTGCTGACTTCCAATTCGCCTGCTCGAAGTAGACGGTTTCCAACTTGTAATCCCCTCTATCGATTGTCAGGGGGGTCGCCCCGTACCCGAGAGTCTATCCGATTATGTCTACTCACATGACATCCCAGTGGGTTCTAGCTCCAAAAACCTCACGCACCATCTGCTGTGCAAGAATGATCTGTTCCATAGCCTCTTCATGCTGTCCCATCCAAGTGTACACGTTGCCAAGGTTGAAATGGCGTAAATGTTTGAGTCGTCGCGTTTCATTTTCTGGTTTGGTCGATTCATTCATTAGACACTTGAGATAGAGTTTTTCGGCCTCCTCCAGAGCTGCGGTGTCGCGACTGCCGCCAGCACAGATCAGCGAGTTTGCATAGTTATTGTAGATGGTAGCGACTTCGGTGTGATCTTCGCCAAGGGCCTTCTCACGAATCTTTAGACATTCCTGATACCGTTACTTCGCTTTGGTCGCCTGCGCCCGCTCACATGCAATGATGCCGGCGGAGTTGCATAAATGTGCATGCCATATCGTACCTTGCTTGCAGATACTCAGAGCGGTATCAACAACATATAGGCTAGAGCCATATTCGCCTGACTCGATGAGATACCTGCATTGCTGCTTAGCTTACCGAAGTTCCCAAAAACGCCCGCTTACCATGCACAGTTGGTTAACAGTTTAGTTAGCGATTCGAGGTCATCTCCATGTGGCGTGATCTTGTCCTGCCTTTGGCGGTTGCACAGCGAGATGGTATACTGAATATATTTCGCACACATGGCCGCCCTTAGGCAAAGTGTTTCGCGGTTGATCTTGTGAGGAGCTACGCTATACTGGTACTAGTGGAGGCTCGGCACTCCGAGTATATAGATGAGCTTCCGAGCTTCCTTCACAAATCAATCAAGTCTCTACTTTCTGAAGCCACCAACTTCACAGATCTGTCGTGGAAAAGCTTCGACCAGTAGTTTCGCTGCAAGACGGACGCTTGCTCGCGATGAGTCCATCTCGGGCTCCTTCACGCTCCGATAGTTTTGCCAACGCCTAAATTCTTGTTGTAGAACCCGGTGTACCCGAAAACAGGTCCGTTTGGGGTCCTTTCCAATAATCGACGTATCGATTAGAGGGTTGATAATGTCGAAAATCTAGTGCAATTGATCAGCACCACCACCAGAACTTCAAGTCTCGTTGTATATGACGTACTCCCAGAATTCCTTAGGTCCACAGAATGGTAGCTCCTCTGTTAGTGTTGAAGTCGGGCACTCGGTAAACAAGCCTTCGGGTATGTCGTCGGGGTGCAGCACGCTAAGTATGCCCAGGATTCTGCGCGTATCCGGTTCCAACGGCTGAAAGGATTTCTCCCAGATTTCCTCAAGGGCAAATCCATAGTAAGGATCAGATATGACACCTCTTCGGGGCTTCTTATGCACTCTTTTTGACTACTCTCGCGATAATGCCTCAGGAAATCCCCTACAATCATGCCTCTCTGCCGAATTTGGCTACCCATTAGGTTCAGGGCAATTGGCAAACCATCGAGGTCCAGGGAAAGATTTAAAGCAGCATCTCGCTCGTTGTCGACATAATTCTCACGCCCAATGGCATGAAGCAAGAACTGCGAGCTTTCTGTTACCGGGAACTGGGGAATTTCGAGACCAACAGCTGCTCAATCCGTTACGAGAACGTTATTGCGAGAAGTCATCAGAACCGAGCTAGGACACTTCGGGCTAACAGCGGGGTAGCAGAGCTTGAGATCCACAATCATCATCGTCGTTACCGATGAAATTGTCGTGGGAAAAGCCATGAGTGCTCAAGAGCATCGAGCACGTGACTGCTAGCCTGGGGGTACCCAGGCGATGGGAATCGCGAAGAAAAGAAAAGAGAGCAACTCAAATGCCTGCAAGCGGTGGTGTGCTGCGGATGTGTATGTGACGAAAATTGAGGCGCTGGGCTGATTTTAGAGAGAGGGGTGCTCACGTGCCCACCCGACTTCGCAGCTCGCTGCTCAGCCAATCATAGAAGCCAGCTGGCATCTACACGCCCGACATCGAGTCGGCGGCGGGTGGGCGGCACGTGGGCGGGCATCTTTCATGTCGCAACATCATCTCCACGACCCTTCCTTTCCACATCTACCCTCACAGCCAGCTCCTCGCGCTGCGTCCAGATGGCCGTTCAGTCGAGCGTCTCATGGGACTCGATCGGCCCCTTCATAGTCTGGCAATTCATCATCCCCTTTGTACGGTCCCCTCTCGACGCCGACGACGAAGCGTAGAAGACAAGCTAACGACTCCACGCAGGTCGCAGGATGGGCGCAGACAATCCTCTACAGCATCTTCATCCGTGCTGGTGACCCTAAGCCCCCGCCCGGCTCTCCCCGCTTCGTCCGCCACCGCCGCCAACTCCTCATGACCATCTACGCGGCCTACTTCATCTTCATCATTTACGAAATCGATTTCAACCTGCAACGAGCCTCGACGGCATACCACGAACTCGGCGTGCCCGTCGACGTAACCGAGAGCGGGCTTCAATCCCGGTTCCGTAAGCTCACGGTGCGGTTCCACCCGGACAAAGTCGGCCCCAACGTCGACCAGGACGCCGCGAACAACTACTACGTGCATCTGAAAGCAGCGCGCGACATCGTTCTCGACCCCGTAAAGCGCTTCGCATACGACCGCTTCGGACCCAACATCCTGCGGACATGCGGACAGCAATGTCTGACGGTGCGCGACTATACCAACCACCAGCTACTAGTCGTGCTAACGACGTACGGCGCTCTCCTCGTCTTCCTCGTCGGCGCGAACGCGCTCGGCTTCCTGAAAGACGGCGCATACTGGCGATACTGGGCGCTCCTCGCCATCGCCACGTACGAGGTGCGCACTGCGCTGCGACCGGACCATCCGAGCCTGTTGACAAAATGGCTGAATCCGCTCCTTCTCTCAACGGGTCTCCGTCCCGCATACCTCCCCTTCCAGGCCACAATCATCATCCGCAAAGCCTCCCTCTCCGCAGCACAATTCCTCGGTCTCCTAATCCCCCTCTACCGCGACGATCCGGCCAAACCGGCGAAAATCACCGAAGGCGACTCTGAGGAGGCGAGGCAGAAACAGGTCGATAGACTCGAGGCCGTGGTTACGGATGTAGCAGGGGATACAACAAGGTTGTTGGATCTGGAGAGTGTACCGTTCAGGGAAAATGAGAAGGCGAAAGGAGAGTTGAGGGATGCGCTGAGGAAGTATATGGTGCAGAATGTGGTGCATCAGGAGAGGGAGGTGCGGAATGCTATTGGGCAGAGTATGGCGAGGAGGAGGGCGGGGGTGCCGAGTGGGGCGAGGGGGAATAGATAGGGGGGTTAATGGAGCTGTGTGTATTTCTTACCGTGCAAGTGGTGCGCTTCGATGATTGCTTTGTCGTTCTATCTCTCGAGGCCGAGGACATGTGGGCTTGGAAGAGAAGATTGAGTTTCCAAAGCACATGTACTGGACCCATCTATGTGGCCGAGAGGTTTGGCTCTCCCTACCGGAATTCCGGGCAAGCATATCTATCAAGGCATGCTAGGCCCACGTTACTTGGAATATGACAAGGATAAAAGAACGCGGGGCGAACATGAAAAGGGTGAAAAGAGCACAGTCTGGGTATGAAAGAAAGAGAATAGAGCGTGGGGCAGAGATGAAGAAAGACAAAAGAGCGTGGAATGGTGTTGGAAGTGGGGGCGGAGGGTAGTGGAGGGTTGAACCGTCTTGTGCCAAGGGTCACTAACCGCCATAGGATCAAGTCGATTGATGTGAGACCGCTACTTGCGCTGGCAGGGTGGTGTGCACCATACGTGGGCTAATGATGGGCAATTCTGCATGGTTGAGGCTGATGGGAATAGTTGTGGAGAGGATGGGATTGCTAATCCGTATTTGTGTAGCAGGCCGGCCCACCCATAATTGCCTGTGAACACAAAGCGAGGCCATGGGGGCAAACCTCGTTGAATCACGTCAAAATCCGGAGGAAGGCCCAGCCGTTTGGGATCAACAACTGTTCACGTCCGCCATCACGTCCGATCAAAGAACATCCATAACTATGCTGGGTCAACAGTGTCGATCGTGTGGCAGTCTCGCAACCTCGGCTTGAAAGAGAGTCATGTATTCTCTGTATACTGCATTGCACAATGAAGGGAGTGAATCGGTTCGCGGTAACGAACTGCTTTAAGAAGAGTGTCTGGAGCGCTTGTCACCTAGGCTGCGGACACGGCACGTCCGCGTTGCCGGAGCGTCTATATGAACACCGCTGGATACGACTTATTGTCTGCACTACCCTACCTAGCGCCATTACGAACGCAAGCCCCGACAATGGCTACTCTGATGTCTCTACCACCCGAAACCATTGGCCTAATATGTCGGGTTCTGCCCCCGTACCAAGATTATCACGACGGATGCCTCCAGCAATTGAACCATACCGACTTCTTCAGCCTCAGGATGACCTCCACGAACCTTTATGAGAAGACTCATTATGAGTTTTGACGACGGTTTCCGATGAAATTCAGGTTCCCCGTGATCGAGATCACCCCGGCCGCCTTGGTAGTTCTGCTGAAATTCTCTGGTATACCAAAACTTCGGAACCGTATCAAACGCCTCAGTTTTGGGTCTTCTCATATATTCTTTGAATGCAGGCATTATAAGTTTTGTGGCCTTGATCCCGAATACCATGGCCTCTACCTTTACACGGACTCGCTAATGGGTTGGAATATGGCCGAGTTCGAGCGCCCGCCTGAAGCCTTTCACATTTTGGTCACTATCTTTGACAATCTCAAGACCCTCTGGAAACTTAGGACAATTCACGTCGCCGCCAGCTATGAACTGGTTCTGAATTCGTTGCATTGGAGTGGGTTTAATCAAGCGATTGCTGAGGTCTCGCTCGATTCCAACGACTTCTGCTATAACCTTGGATAGGACACATGGGTTGGTCTCTCCGCTGATAGGAATTTGGTACGACGAATCGAGTTCCCATACGCATATAAGCGCCACAATCGAGATTACCGACCCTGGAGTCATGTCAAGGCGATGAGGGCCGCGATGGGAGCTATGCAGAGCCTGGAAGAAGTATTTGTCAAGGGATGTGGAAAGATGGTCTTGCACCCCTGCTGCCATGCGTGCGCTGACATTTCCACAAACTGCGTGTTCAACCATTCTCTCGCCAACCTTCGCATTTTAAAGCTATCCGAAGTGTACCTCGACGGCGTTCTGTTGCAACACTTCTTGGTTCTCCATCGTCGTACCCTGACGGAGATTCAGCTGCATAGTATATTCCTCACCTGCGGCTCCTGGCACAAAGTATTCTTCACCATGCAGAGCATCGCGCAGCTGGAATTCTCGCGTCTTGGGGAGCTGTGGTAGAGGGAGCACAAGGGTGAGGTACTTCCACGACCCATTCGTTCATTCCGTAAGTTGCCACGGCCGTGTCTTGAGATCTACTCTCCTGAAATTTCGCAATCTCTACAGAGATCTATTAGCACCTTTCGCACAGAAAATCTGAGATATAAGAGTCGCTACTATTTGGTCCAGCTTCTGCCCATCCCTGGAATCAGCTCCGAGCTTGACCACGAGGCGGTTCAGACATGGGTATGGGAGGTCACCTGGCACGACTAACGCCTCAAGGACGCGGCTGACGGGACGAAATTGTCGAGGTAAGTGCCCGTTATCTCTGAGGGGTACTCTCAGTATGATGATACTAACGCGTGGATTTAGTTAGGCAGAGATGATTAAACCAGAGCGGGCACGTTATGCTAGGTGGACATGGAAATTGATAGAATGCTCGAGTTACCCGAGTGATGGCGAGTCCTGAAGTGAGGCGTGAAGTTTGATGCCAGACCGTTGGGAATTGAAATGTTGAGATAACCGCCCAGGCGGCCTTACACTGGCAACTGGGCCGCTACTATGCCATTGAAACTCAGGAGATATCCCAACATGTTGACGGAAACCTGCTGGGCAATTGAATGACCTAGACGGATACAGTACTTGTTTGCTTTCCAGATGGTTTGCACCTTGGAACTGAATAGGTGGATTCAGAGTCTGTGAGTCGAGTATCGGGCACATCCCAATAGGCTGAGATTCGATGCCATTTGTTCTCATGATCCAGAATAATAACCTTCCTTCCATTCATGCAGATACCAGAGACAACAACAAAGTAGCAGAAGAACTGGGTTCCGCGACCAAGTAAGCACACGAGAAGGGGACCATCGATTTTCGAGCAGATCTTGGTGTTTTTGGAGGTCCGGATCCGGATCATCTGGCTAATTATGCTTGAATACTCATACGCAATCAACCACAGCAACCTGCACTTCTCAGTCCTGCTGTGGAAAGGGAGGCAAGATTTTGTATACATGATCTAATGAAAACGCTGCGACTTCGCTATTTTGGGTCCGCACTCTTTAATATAGTAGTAGCTTTTTCTCACAACAACCTATTACCGTGCCTGGCACAATTAATTCTCAGTCTTAGCAGAGTTCACCAAATGCCACGCAACCGCCCTCTTCACGCCCTCTTCTATTCCCACACGAGGCTCATATCCAAGTCTCTTTTTCGATTTTCCAATATCAAAAGTCCGTACCTCAGCAGTGTATTTCAGCATATCAGCCGTAATACTAGGTCTGCCCCCGGCAGTCACAACCCAAGTAACCCACTCCACAACCACAGCAAAGAAACACACCACCCCCAACGGAATCGTCCAAATCTCCTTATCCGCAATCGGCTTCCCAAGCTCCATAGCAACCGCACGCGAGAACTCCCAAAACGGCCACGGATCCCCATTCGTGATGAAAAAAGCTTCACCACTGACGCGGAGGTCCTCTGGAACCGGCATCTCGGATTCAGACTCCGCCAACAGCTTCTTCGCACACAGGATATGTGCATCAGCCGCATTCCCCGCATAAACGAAATCATACAGATTCCGACCAGTACCAACATGGAACTTTGCGCGTCCGTCATTCACCATATCGATGCAATGTTTCGTGAGCACCCGATCCCCCTCGCCAAATATCGTACATGGACGCAAAGCCGCAGTGCGCAATCCATTCTTCCCGTTAGCACTGAGAACAAGCTCTTCGCCGATCTGCTTGCTGCGTGAGTACACGGATCCGTTGACGGGGTGCTCGGGAAGCGGCCAGGTTTCGTTTGCCCAGATAATATCATCATATGCGTGCTGCACGACCTCAGAACTGGAGGTGTACACGTGGATCTTGATTCCGAGTTCTATCGCGCAGTCAAGCACGTTCTGGGTCCCGGTGATGTTGACGTCCTTGAGGACTTGAGGGACCGGGTGGAGTGGGTCGGGGGAGGCGGTGTTGATGATGACTTTGGCTTGGGCCGTGCGGAGCGCGGTGAGAGTTTCGGCGCGGGACGCGATGCTGCCGGTTGTGTAGCGGACTTTGGGGTTGACGATCCGGTTTTGGGATGTTGAGACGTCGAGGACGGTTATGAGGGTTGCGGCGTTGGAGTCGAGGAGTCGCTGCACGACGTGGTGACCGAGAAGCCCGCAGCCGCCTATGACGACGACGGAACCGAGATCGCCCATGATGAGCGCAACTGCTAAGGCCGAGAGGAAGGGGATGATGATTGGGATTTCTTTCAAGAAGTTGGGCGGGGCGTGGTTTATCATTCGAGGCGGAGGGCTCACTGCATCTATATAGCCGGTAAGCAACCGTGTGGCGTAGCAAGAGGCACAATGTTGATTTCGAACCCTCGTGTTGGCTCTCGGCACAGCCACCATTTTCTCACGCAATAGCAAGGCTTGTAAACAATGTCGCCATTTTAAGCACGTGAATAAACCAGCGGTTTTGGGAGAAAATGCAGGGGCGGCCAAAAAATGTTGAACTAACAACATAAATAAGCTTAAGTTTTGGAGTTCACCAGCCAGATTTGCTGCGTTCCTGATTTCAATGCAAGAACGGTACTTCGCATTCGGCCATGCGGTACATGAAATCAGCGTGCCCAACAGTCCGTAATACGGTAATTACGGCTCGCCTAATACGTAAGTACGGTCCCCTCCCCCCGGCCCCCCCCCCCCCCCCCCCCCCCCCCCCAAAGGCATAGGTCATTAGTTTAAAGGGTCTAAACAGGCAAAGGAGAGATCTTTTATAAGAAAATTTACCCTACGCCGCTATACCACGCTAACGACCCACGCTAGGGGGGGGACCGTATACCATACCTACGTAAGGTAGTAGGGACTGTTGGGCACGCTGCATGAAATCAACGATGTCCATGTAGTATGTATGAAGATGCTGCAACATTGTAAAGATAGCAAACAGAGTAGGCACAATAGAAGTTAAATTCAAACAAATGGTGGGATTTGCACTAGGAAAGAACCCTGGAATGCCAGTTCAGGAAAGTCACTTAATTCTATAGTTCTACACCGGCGTTCTCTACTTCATAATCTTTGATTCCAGTATCGCTGAGCGTTTCATGTTAGCATCCGATTAATATCGTTAGCAAGTATGAAGTCTAGCATGGGTAGAGGCGAGCGGACCTCTACCGTTATCCTCTTTGGTACCTGAGAAAGACTGTATACAAACTATGTTATTTCCCGCAAACTTCTCGCTAGACTACTAAAATTTACTTCTTTTCTTATTCTGAGTCTGTTAGACCCTTTTCCTATCCGATTTCAATTCGGGTTACAAAGATATCAGCTCCGTGCAGATGCTACTGCCGTTAGCCGCCCTGCCCCGGCCCCTGCCCCTAACCCCGCGACCGCTTCTTCCTCCGTGATCACCTTCGCCCTTTCTCGGGGTCGGTGACCAAATCTCCCGCTTTGTAGGCTCGTTCCGTTCTGCGGCGTTGGGAGAATCAAACGCATCGATCCAACCACTCGCTTCCTCATCACCTAATTCTCGACTAATCCCAAGTATTACAAGTGTTCGAGTTATTGAGTAGCGACTTGCCCATCCAATACCGCACGGTAGTAAAGAAATGCACGGAGTCGTGTAGGAAGGGGGCAATTCCAGCGCCGCGGACCTTGACAACTGGGAAGAAGTAATACGGAGTTTCCGCACACTGCCGGTCTTTGTGTATGCCTTTGCGCTGCTTTTGACGTAGTCGCCCCAGCCGCATATACCGGAGGTCCGATATTGTTCGCATTGTGCTGGATATCTTGTCCCAGGAACCGCATGTAAGGGTGACGTGCTTCATCTCCATATGTTTTGTGGAGGTCCAGAACCCTCCGGGGGTATCCGCCGTGGGCAAATAATTTATTTAATCTCAAGGACCGAAGGTGGGGGTACGTGTTGGTGTGGACGCAATTGTCGAATATGGCGACACACCCATGACAGAAACTGTGGGTGTTGTGGCATCGTGACCCGTTGAGAACCAGCTGCTCTATCATGCGGATGCGCCTGACCAAAGTACACACCTCTGGGGGTGGTGGCTGGCGGGCTGTCATGTGGTCCTGAATTATGAATTCAAGGCCATACACTAAACATGATCTATTCGGAATATTATTTCATAAATTCTGGAATGGAGTAGCGGGATTTTGAGGGTATACGGATAATCACCCGTGCGGAGAGTCTCCGAGCCCAATGGAGGCAATCTCCTGACCGAATCCACTCTCGCGTATCGCAGCCAAGCATATTTCGAATCCACCAGCGATGCGGATCTTCTCTACAGGCTTGGAGTACTGCAAGTTGCCCAAGATCGCGACCATAATATAGCAAGCCTCGGGTGATCGCTCGAACTCGATCGTCTCTAGGTCCTTATAGGCGTTCACAAGGGCTGCTCAAGCCAACGCCTCCTATGTTCTAAGCATCCTGGGCCGGATACACAACCACAGTTTGGGAACTCTTCGCGGTTGGAAGAAGGGGTAGCCCACAGCTTCAGTTGCTTCATGCGGTCGCGGAAAACGGGGATGCTGGAGATCCACAGCAGAGAAAGCAAGTCATCTAGAGTCAGTTTGACATGGACGTACTTCCCCGGATGGGGAAACCGACGTACATACTCGAGGTGAGTGCCTTCGTATAGGCGCTTGCGGGTACGCCTCAGTGAGAAGAAGTCCCTATGATTCCAACGGCGGAATGGA
Organism: Clohesyomyces aquaticus; assembly: GCA_002105025.1. Lineage (NCBI taxonomy): Eukaryota > Fungi > Ascomycota > Dothideomycetes > Pleosporales > Lindgomycetaceae > Clohesyomyces > Clohesyomyces aquaticus. Next base: position 27,815 of record MCFA01000332.1, read on the forward strand.
TTTTCCGCAGGAGGCAGCGACAAGCAGATTTGATGCAAAAGTTCGTTTGGAAGATCCAGAAATGTGGCCATTTGGATTCGAGGGATGAATCAGTTCGAAAGATAAAGGTGAGATGAGTGGTATGAGTTGTAATTCGAGTCGAGGGAAGGAAGGCGTGTTTATATACTCAACATGGCCGTGGTAGCACTCATCCGCTATCACAATTGGGACACAAGATTACCGGCTCACAATGTAGACTAAGACCTTACTGGCACGGACACGTTCCTGCACGATGAGGCTGCGCCACCATACAATGCACATGCAGATGAAAGACGGATACTGTTTATTACCGTTTTGGAATAAATCACTACCTTCTAATTACTAATTCTACTCCCTATAGTAGATAACAACGTTTACATACCTAGGTTTGATATAGTTTGCTATCCCGGACGCGAACAGCTGTTGATCGTGGTCTCTAGGATCTTTGTCCAGGCTTTAAGGGGATGCGACAATGCTTGCACCACGGAGTTGCCTTATAGATTCGGGCTGTCACCACAGGCGATCATGAGCGCTTTCCTCTTGGGCCTTCCATAACAAGCTCAATGGTTTGGCATGAGCAATCAAAATGCGGGCTGCCAATTAATCCAGCCCTGTGTGCTCATCCATCAAACTTCAATCAATCTGTCGTAAGTAAGTGACCCGTCCCAGTTGTGACTGCCGACGTTGGGCTGAAACTTGTAGTTATACCCGCTGTCACGGTGGTGTTCTACAGGAATTTCTGGTTTCTCCAATAATATATAATCCCACGCACGATAATGTTGCCCTTCCCTTTTACCAGCGCGACCACCAAACTCGATAATACAGCTCCACAATCTAACAGGGCCACTATAATAGATCTCCCGCAAGAACTTATCCACCAAATATGTCGATTCCCACCACATCTTAGAGCATAGGAAAGAGGTAGCGGGCAACGATCTTGAATCAACTGTGCGTTCCGTCATCGACCAGCACTCTGCGCCTTCAAACAAGCTGGAACGACCCAAAGATGTGTCAGATGATGTTGGTATCACTGGAGTCTGGGATCTCGCATATTTCGACGAGGAATCCGGGAAAAGGAGGCAACGACAGACTTTTCAAAGGCGCAAACTAGGCATCATGACCACACACCGGTTGGCTTCTTTTGTCGAGAGCCATATTATACCTGCGATGAAGGAGTCTCAAGCGATACAGAGCAGAGTTCCAATCAGGGCACGGTTTCCTCCAATCTCGCCAGATCAGACCTGGTTGGCGACCCTGCTCCCCGGACAGTTGGAGGATTCAATCACTTTCTCCGTCCAGGTTATCAGTATTAGCAAGCTCAAACACTATGATTACATGGCAGTGAGCTATGCTTGGGACTTCAGCACACCTGGTGACGTCAATATCAACATGGCTCCTCAGCACGGCAGTAAGGATTTGTGGGGGAGAGAAACACAGAGTCTCTTCATCTGGCCTCATGCATCCGATGCCATTCGCCACATCCACCGAAAAGACACAGTGGTCACCGTGTGGATCAATGGTCTCTGCATAGACGTGGCCAATGGGGACGAAAAGCTTGCACAATCACAAAACTATGCTCCAATATTCGCTCATGCTAGGCGCGTAGATGTGTGGATTGGAGAGGGTGATAACATAGGGACCGTTAGCTTCAACTGGATAAAGCGGCTGGTAGACTTCAGGAGGCCTGAGTTCCTTGATCTTAATGCGGGATCGGAAAAAAATGGGAAAAATCCCTTACCTTCATGGACCTCGACATTGTACGTAAGAAATTTGGTTGACCGATCGCAAGGATTTACCACTGACGTGGCCCGTTAGTTTCGACGAAGTTGGGTCGCGCAAGAGGTTATCATCGCCCAACAGGTCACTATCTGGCGTAACAATGAACGACTTCGTTGGGATGAATTCTCCGATGCTGTTATGCTTTGGCAGAGAGCAAAGTCCACAAATCCCATCCTCGCCTCCCAGTTGTACAAGCGTGTGTTAGGTTTTAAAGCATTGTCTCACTGCGGATCGATTTCCACTCATTTTTACATATATAAATATTCACAAATAACTCAATTAAAAATGATTTAAAAATAGGCTTCATAATTCATAACGCCGATATGGTGTACTAGCTCTCTATAGCTCGATCTAGTATATAGTGTACCACTTAGGAGCGCAGCTCCCCTCGGCTCCTACCCCACAGCTCCTCAACACCAAATCTGCTCTCACGACCTCTCCAGCCCGCCTGCCCTGCCCTGCTAGCTTGTTGCCTTAGTGAATTGATCTCTCTACATCGTGACTAGTCTGCAATCTAACGTGAATCTATTACAAACACTTGACGAATAAGGATAGCGACGATAGAGATGGACGATAGAGATGGACGATGGGGATAGAGGATGGAGATGGTGATAGAGATGGAGGAGGAGTAGAGGAGATGGCAGGAGAGAGGTAGGATAGGAGGGTCATCAAGTCTGTGTAAGTGGGCCAAGCCCGCCTAGTGAAGGACGGCAAGAGGGCCCCCCTCAGCACCCACCCCAGCGCCAGATTCGAAAATCTTTAAGTAGATTCACTGACTTAGTGAAAAGCTAGACTATTTTACTCAGAAAATAAGTCTGAGTAGGGGTTTTCCATTCAATGAGCGGAGTTCCTCCACTTAATGAGTGCCCTGAGTGAGTTTTCCATTCATTGAGTAGAAAACGATCCACAGTGCTCTAGAACACCAGGAGACCTCCGCCGGGCGCTTGGTTCATGCTCGCCGATACCTAAATCAAAAGCGAGCCGCGGGAGAAGATATCAGTGTGGAGGAACTTATTCTTTCCCTGTCCTAGACGAAGAATTCGAGAGCCCGGGATGCGATATATTCGTTGGCCTTGCGTGGGGAAATGCCAAAACCGCTTTGGTAGATTGGCCATAGTCACGCACAAGCGGGTCCCCCCTCATCGGCAGCTCTCTAAGCGACAGGACCGTTTTCATGAGGTTTGTTGCTCGCTGCATCAAACAGTCTGCATCTCTGGACATTATTCTCCGGCGTTGGACCCCATGGAGTGCTGTCGGGTCTCTTCCTTCATGGATCCAAGCGCTTGAGGGACTGGTGCCTGCGCGAGTAAGTTTTGTTGGCCAACCGGGCCAGATAACCAGCTCTACAATGCTTCTGCGTCTGTTTATCCGTCGTACCAATATTCCGACAAGAAGGCTTCTCACTACGCCTTGACGAAGCCCACTAAGGGTCTGAGTAGAGCTGCTGTGCTTGCAATCCTGGCGGAGTTAGACTTGATATCGCACCACCACTGTCTGTTTGTCAATGGAATCGAATTCGGAACTATTACAAGACTGTCGCCTCGCTTTTTGCCGGACTCTAAAGAGCTGACTGCCTTACACCTTGGGGTTTTTTTGTGATCAGGCGTCGACATGGAGAGCTTGCGCCGTATCCTAGTTGCAGATCGAACTTCAATAGGGGATTGTGTACCTACGTGGTACTCCAGAGTGATAGCCAGCTGTTTGGCTAATAGTCCTGTAAGCAGGTGGGGACTAGGTGTCACTAGAGATAGTGGAGCAAAGATGATGGGTGAATTGAGTGTTCTCCATGTATATTGTGGTTTTCTGTCTTGTGTGTGTATCGTACAAATCAGAGGCTCTTGTAGTGCTTGATTGAGCTTAGTCATAGGACATGTACAGTCATGTGACATAGCTCTAGCTGCTTACAAGTCCGGAGTCGGATCTGATCACGACCCCTAAGACAGATACTCCAGGAGCTATCTCAGAGGTTCTATCTCGCGTTCGAGATGTCACGTGGAACAGAAAACTCATGCGGACCGACAACAACCTCGTAGGCCTAGCCCCGGCGGACACAGAAAAAGGAGATAATATTTGTGTACTATTCGGGTGCAGCGTGCCAGTGATTCTCCGTAGAAGAGAACAAAAGTCTCCTTCCTATAAACTGATTGGTGAATGCTTCGTGGACGGGTTCATGGATGGAAAAGCTATGGAGTCAGGCGCGAAGTCCAGCCAGTTCATGCTTGCGTAGAGCGTGGTGATGCAGTAAAACAAATTCTCAGATCTAATGTCCTTCAGCGTTCAATTTCCATAATTACTTTCATATTCTGACGCAAACATGGTCTGGGGCTAGTAAGGGAAATCGTGCTCTGTACTGGCGCGGTCTGCCGATTGACAAGGAAAGGGGTCTTTTGGTGTTTTGGGGACCAACCGACACTTTGCTACACAACCCGTGATCCAGTGGCCCAGCTAAATCCATCATAGACAGTCTAGAATAGACAATCCAATACAGAAGCCTGCCAAGCTCAAAACCACGACCCATCGACCGTAGGCTTCAAATTCGGCGTAAACAAGTCCTTCCTCATATAAGTCACAACGAAGCTCGGAATCTTATATTTCCCATAATGCCCGGTCGCAGTCTTCTTTCCAATCTGCAAGCCCATGAGCCCTGCCCAACAGGAGTCAGCACATTCGCACCTCAACAGACCAAATTGACTTTAAATATAGGACTAGTCACTTACTGTTTGGATTCGGTTTATACGGGCCCGGTTTCTTGCCATTCAAAACAGAAACGATGCTTTTAGCCACATATACAGACTGCTTATTACAAGGAATGAATTGCGCGGACTCGACGTTCGAAATGTCTCCGAGAGCCCACACAGATGTTGATGGATCGCCCGCGAGGTTGAGGTGGCTGTCCACGACGACGAAGCTGTTGGAGTCGAGGAAGCGGGGCGGGATAAACGAGGAGTTGGGAGTGATACCGAAGGTGGGGATGTACAAGTCGGCGAGTAGGGTGTTGCCGCTTGAGAGGGTGAGGGTGTGTCGGCGTTGAGATGATTCTGTTGCGTCAACGACTTTGGTTTCGAATTTGATGGGGACTTTCAAGTCCTCGAGCGCTTTCTTGGCGATGTTGGATATGTTGGTTGGTGCGTCGGGGAGGATGTTTCGGCCGCTGGTTAGCTGTCGTGAATTAGCGATAGAAAACCTCGAACAAGCGGAGATTCTCGAAGGCATGAATTGCATACGTACCAGGACCACCTCCTTCTGCGCGCCATATGCGAATGCCAGCTCCCCCGCGATCTCAACACCCGTCGGACCCGCGCCAGCAACAACAATCTTCTCAGCTTTCTCCACCTTTTCTTGAAAACTATGCAGCGCCGCCTTCGTCTCTTCGGAAGACCCTATGCCCTTCCAAGGTGAGCGGTCTTTTGTACGAGACCCCGTCGCAATGACTAGCATATCGTATGTCAAGGTCTCCTTTGTCCCGGGACCAACGACCACCACGGCCTTAGCCTCGACGTCAAGGCTTTCGGCAGAACCAAGTACAAACTCAAAGCGGTTAACACCATATTGCTGGAATCCCGTGGCGATGGGTTCGAAGAGTTGTTCGTCGGTGAATTGGCCCGGGACTATGGCTCGTGGCGCGGCGAAGTTCCAGTAGAAGTCGGTATTGGGAGACACTAGGGTTATCTTGAAGTCCGAGCCTTTGCCGGCGGATTTGAAGATCCGGTGGGCAGTGCTGACTCCTCCAAAAGAGCCACCGAGAATGACGATGTTTTTCATGGTTTGAGAATCTTCCTTCGCTGCGGGGAGAGTCGAACGAGGAAGGTGAATGAGAAAGGTGAGGATTTTTTGCACACTGTTTATAAGCGTCCACAATATCTGCAGCATATTGGTGGAGCAGAGGATCTTCGGTTCGTGGGTCACCTCCGTCCTTTATGCTGTTCGATTGCGTCGGAGGAATCGCTCACCCGAGCATTCATTGGCGCAATTACGGAGTGATAGGTTCCGACATGGTTTTCACCTCCTTCTGATATCAAGAAGCTTGATAAGCCCCGATGGTGCACAGCTAGGACCTATTTTTGCGCCACTGCATTCAATTGATGTCCCGAATTAGAGGGAGATCGCGGTGCGCCGAGCGTAGCCAATCATAGCGTGTTGCGCGCCGCAGAGGAGAACCAATCGAAGCGCGGAGCGCAGAGATCGTCCAATCATTATCAAGAGCGCGCCACGTAGCCAGGCCACCCGTGCCCGCTTCGATGTGTCTGACGAAATACTTAAGAAAGGAAGGGTTTCGGATTTCTGTAAGTTCCGAACTGAGGGGCTGATTACACGAGCAGGATGTCCTTTGCAAGTTCCACGCAGTCCTTCCATGCGAAGGCCGCCTCGTCAGACCGTCGTACCCAAATCTTCTCCAGCACTGGCAACATCCTCACCCTATGCTGGAAGAATGGGTCTAAAATAGGCGGGCGAGAAAAGATGTTCCGAAAGAAATGCTGGTCGCTGGGCTCCGCAACCACACCCAAAATAAATACTGGAGCGATCAGGACGGGAAAGTGTCGAGCTGTGAATTCGGCCTTCAGAATCGCCAACGCGTCGGATATTGCCATGCCCACGATATGTTGATGGTGGAAACCGTACATGACTAGGTGTAAGTAGATAGTTACCATATGTGCGAACATTCGAGTGATTAGCGTCGCCGGATCCTGAACTGCATTGGCTTCTATGGCGTCCATGACAGGCGCTGCCAGACCAGACTCAATCTCCATATTGATACTAGAGGCGACATTTTCGGCTTGGGCGCTGTCGAATTTGCCCAGCTGCATCCACTTTGCAGTACTTTCATGGAGCTCAGAGACCCGTGCACTTTGCACTAGCGCCCAGTTTTCACATGCCACAATAGTTTCGAGCTGAATTTTCGATTCTGCGCC
>MCFA01000333.1:0-34475 GCA_002105025.1 Clohesyomyces aquaticus
TACCTGAGGTGATTTGTTGTCGTCTCCAGGCCACATGTGGCTGTTCGTTGCCGCAATAAGTGGCTTAGAGCCATCTAATGAAGAACCACCAAAGTCAAGAAGCTTCGCGTTCCTGTTGTCGTCCAAGGAAATGTTGTGACACGTGAGATCCCCATGAATAACATTCATCGAATGAACAAAGGCAAGTGCACTAGTAATTTGTTGGCTCCATCGAAGTCGGTCCTCAGCATCAATCTCATGATGGATTTTGAAGTATGCGCGAAGATTATCTAGGCTCGCATATTCTAGCCGGATGCCAAGTTCGAACGGACCATAATACTGCAGAAGACCTTCATGTCCGCCGTGTTGCTGGAATCGCTCGTAGATCCGTCTCTCAACATCAATGGCGGGCTCATCTCCTTTATGAGGAAATTTTATGACAGTATTGGAGGTCTTATCTAGGTACGCCATGCCGGTAAGTCCGCAGCCGAGGCAGTCCGACATCTTTAAACCGGTCGGGAATCTGATTTGTGACATCTCTTAGTTGCGCGGTTGCAGCGGAGAATTGGCTCGAGGGAGGCAAGTTGGCCCGTGACACAGCGAGGCGGGGCTGTGCAAATGGGTGGACGGCGGCAAGCTCAAAGATAGGACGGATGTGGCTAAGAGAACGTGTGGCCCTATTCGATGCCGGTTCGTCGCGTGAGGAGTCGCAGGTCGAACGTGCTTCCAGGTGCTCGGCGGCGGCGGCGGCGGTGCCAGCAGCGGGCTTGAGTCGGCACCTGAGCCTCACCTCCTGAGAGGTGAACGTACACCGTCGGTCGTACAATAGCGGAGCGCGAAGAGACCTCAGAAGACGGGAGGTCGCGGACGGCAGGAGGAGGTTGGGGACGATGTCGTTGTTTTGGCACAAACGGGTTGAATCAGCCGCAGCAGGCAAGCCACACAATGCACTGCCACAAAGAGGGACGTGCGGACTTTCACCAAATTGCGTGGTAACCTGCACGCGTTATAGACCTACGAATGAGATATTCTGGAGGTCCGAATTGCGAAAGTGTCTCGCAACACCGTGCGTCTCGCGACCCAGGGACGGACGTTATTATATTTGTTCAAAATTGTGCGATCATTTTATTATGCTAGCTAATCCTTCAAATAGGGCCCGGTGCGTACATCGCATGCCTTCGATCCGTTAGTAGGTATTGGTATACTGTAATCCACTCTGTGTTTTGAGGAGGTCCCGCCTCCATATCGTCTTCATTTTCTTCCTTGATTGGATTCAGGTGCGGGCAATATGTCGTTCGGTCTGGTAGGGATGTCCTCCCTGGAGGAGGACATGGCGGTAGTGGTAAGAAGAGGATTACTTCGAATTCATGTGCCGCGCTTCGCTTGATTTGAATGCGGTGACGCGAAAGATACCGAGCAAGCTTCTTGGTCTAGTGGTATAAGACCATCCTAGCTGCCTTGACACGCAAGTCCTCTTCTTCGTTGGAGTCTTTAAGAATTTTTTTGACCACCAGTTTATTAGGCACGGTAAAGCGGATAAACAGATCAGATATATAGATAAAGTTTAGATAACTTGGATAGCTGCGAGACATTATAGAGATGGGCAAGGAATAATCCTATGGAAGAAAGACTAGTTATGTAGACGTGTTAGGCTGAGACCTACTACTAGAACCGGTTCCAGGTTTCCGTACCTGCGATACGGTAATCTGCCAGGTCAATAAACGGAAACTTGACCTTCTGATAATATAAAAGGTGTCTCCCTAGAGCTAAAAGATCGCAAATTAACTTTACGTATAGCATTTACCTATCAAAGAATTAACACTAAGTACGCAAGTACCTCACTGTAATCTCAAATATAAAGTTTAATTTCTTCCCCTTCCTCCTCGCAGGCCTTTCCTACTCCTAGATTATCCCCTTTAATTAAACCCTACCAATTCTTACTAGCCCGATCTCCCAGGTCAGAGCAGGCTCTGACCTTGTATTTCAGTAGGCCACCCAGGGTGCACGCAGATTTTCTGACTAAGAATTCCTAGAATGGCAAACTTCCGGAACGTCACGTGCGAGGCCACTCTGAGCTTCCATAACTCAACTTTTCTACCTATCTCAGCCTTGGCTGTGCCAAAGAACTGTGCTAGGGATCAGGTGGCAAAATTTAGAATCCCTCAAAGCGTACCCTCTGGAGTTGCTGCTTTATAATGGTATGAAAATTTATTGAAGACATATACATTGCTTACAATAGAACAGGGAATGTTCAGGGACACATGCCGCAAGCGTTAATCTTCTAGTATTAGTTGGGGGGGGAGGAGACCTAGAAGCCTTTTTGGCTGATAGCGAGCGTACAACCGCACTGGTGGAATGTGGCGCAAATGCAACGTCGTGGCAAGCTCCGTCTCGTTCTCCTTGCTAGTTTAGTTCACTTTTAAGTGTGTCCAATAGATCTAATGTTTAATATTATACTCTCAATACTTTGGAACCTGTGTCTCTTGCATGTTCGTCTTAAAAATAGCCTCCTGCTAACCTGAAGTAGTGCTGTTATAAACATTGTTTGAAAATAGCTCTTAAAAAGTATGTATAGCTTCGTAGTTTTTGAAAGACTAAGGAATAGCCAGCACTTTTAAATGTCATTAAACTAATTTTGGTTAATACCATATATATGTAATTTAATTTGCTATCTAATTATTCCCAGAAATTGCTGATTGCTTAAGACATGACACAAGTGAGCATCCCAACAAGAAGAAGCCCAAACAAACGTGCACCTTGATGGTTCCCCATTAATACTATTGGTGGAATAATTGGCGGGGAAGTGGCAGCACCGTGCCAGATGAGAGAGGAGGCGTTGGAACTGGTAGTGGGGCTTGGAGTAGCGAAAGTACAGTTGGCAAGCTCGAAATTTGGCATTGAACATTCTGCTGAGGCAAGGGCATCTGCAACACTCCCTAGGGCATTGCGGAGGAATTGAGCCTGGAGATTCTCTGGATTCAAACTAAAGACCATGCCAGCTCTACAGTGAGACTTTGAGACTGTTTGACTGCAAAAAAACTACTGCGGACTTGTAGTGGTAATTTCATATTCCACAACGTGCTTCCTGCTCACGTTAAGAGGATTGAATTGCTGGAAGCTAGTATTAAAAAGCCTATTGCTCTAGCATGGATTCCACAAAGAACTTTAGGTTAGAGTATGATTGCGACCCAAGAAGTTGAACGAGACGATTGTACTAATTGAGGCGTTTACAGCAGGAGGAGAGAAGACGAGGTCACCCCTATCACCAACGGTGACTGAGAGAGTTGGACGATGGACCTGCCAAAGACTAGTGGTAGTTAATGTTGTTGTGTTTTCTGTGTTCCTAGAAGAGAATAAAATAAAGCATGCGAGGGCAATAGTGAAAATTGAGGAAACCATGATTGTGATTAATTTCTTGAGATTAATTTGACGGATTATTCGCACGGATTTCCAGGTTTATTTAGGTTTAAAAATCAGCCAAATTTCGCGACTAGAGCTGGCACTGGAACCTGTATCTTGGACCTGTTACCCGTGGCATGGAACCAGTTCTATGGCTTAGGTTGTTACGCCCAATACTAGAAATTTGTGACCGTATCCCGGACCAAGAACTGTGTGACCGTAACCCAGATTAAGATGTGTGTAACAGGATTCTAGACAATACCTGATCTTGCGAATATAAAAATGATTTCCCAGTAGAGTTTTCCTGATACTAACCATCTCTCACACACACATAAATATATGAGCCGGTCTCATTAAATCATTCAATTAACAATCATGACGACTACACCAAATATCCAGCCCTTGACTGCGCCGGCTGGCGCTAACAGCGGTTCCACATCCCTTTCAGATGCTCTCGCTAGTTTTGCCCAGCATCAAGATGATAGTGACGATGAGGGGGGTTATCTATCGGCGGCCGACGACGGCGACGACAGCGACGATGAAGAAGATAAAGAAACCCGTCGTCAGATGGAAGAAGAAGGCGCTGCCAATGCGATAGCAAAGCTCGGCGAAAAAAAGGAACCAATCCCAGAAGAAATCCGAGCACTCTACAAACAACCCTATGCTATTGCGAGAAAATGGTGGGACGATCCAGTTCTGCCCGAAAGCAAAGCCGCAATCTTGACCTCATGCAACGCGAAGATTACCAAGATCAACGAGGATTTTAACTTGCGGGTTTCTCAGGAGGACAAGGACCGACTGGCCGAAGACTTTGAAAAGAGGTGGCCTGGGATCCTGGAGGGACTCAAGACAGAAGACGCAATGCAGGACCAATCTGACGAAGAACTACATGTGACATACCTGAAACAGGAGATCCAGCAAAAGCTATGTCGTTATCCAGACCAAGACTGGTTCCCGACGGTGTTTATCATGGACAACATCCTTGGCTTCAATCACCAGTATCGAGAGTTCATGGCACTGAGTAGTAATAATCCAGAAAGGACAGTGAAGGCCAAAGGACTACTTGGAGCGGCCGTCATTTTTCAAACAAGTCTCCAGAGCACCTACCAGATCGACTACAAACTCATCTCCTCTCCGACCGTGATGAGAGCGCTTGGGCGAATCGTGAAAGAGAACCCAGAAAACAAAGCCGCATTCGAAGAATTCACCGCAACGTTGATCGCACTGTTACCACAGCAAAGCATGGTCTTAGCAAGTGCAAGACACAACGTTAAAGACTTCGTTGAGTTGTGTACCCCTGGAACTAAACTTACTACAGACGAATTTAAGAGACTGAAAGGGGCAATAAAGACTTTCGATGAGAAGAACAAAGAGCTAGAGGTTGTCAACAACGAACTTGCTGTCCGCCTGACCGAACACGCGTTGCCAATGGGTACCATGAAGGCCTTGGTAAGACTGAAGGATCCAGCGCGCATTGAAAATACCGTGGATGTGACGAAGCGACTAAAGACGTTGCAGGCTTCATGGAAGTTCGCTCAAGAGACGGAATTCGCTGACCTGATTGATCTTCCTGGACGTCCACTAATTTTGACGGATGCACAAAGGAAGGCGAAAGAGGATTTCTTTATTGAGTCAGTTATCGTGGATGATCCGGAGATTACCAAACCAGGAAAAGCCCTGGGAAACCCCGCCCTGAACACCTCGCAATCGACTCAGCAGTCGGGCGTGAAAGTAGCTCCTCCGCCTTTCATGCCCCCTGGCCCAGACCCGCCAACCTCACAGAAGGCCTCAAAGTCTACCAACGGCTCTGGAATAGATTTATCTTTCTTAGTCCTTGACCCGGACGACGGTTCTGTCGAGCTTTCTGCGTACGTCAACGGGAAAACTGAATTTGGAACTGTTGACGCCATTCGCGCTAGCCAAACTGAGAACGCCCGTCATAGCCGGTTCATTATCAGTTGTGGCACAAAGTCGACTCCGTTCTATCGCGTTAAAAAGGGTTGTGATCTAGCCCCTGGAGGGGCTGAGCAGCTCCAAGAGGACCTTAAGCATCTTTCAAGTGTTCACAACTTTACTGAGAGAAGGCGCGCACAGAAAGCTGGCCAAGCTATTGAGAAGTTTGGCCCTTGCTGTGAGCTGCCTACGTCATCTGGCACCATGACAAAGGGAGGCAAAAGTCGTCGACCAGATCTTTACGTTAGGATTCAGTACTCACAAGATGTGTCCAAGAACAGTCTGGCAAAAACAAATGGCTTCAATCACGTTGAGTGGTTGACAAGGACGGAGTGTATTCGCTTGGTCGGTGCAAAATGGTTTGCTCAAAGAGAGGCAACAATGATTGCTAAATATCGCTCTCATTTGATTTACTTCGACGGATGCATCAAGTACAACGTCCATCCGGATACGAAAATGGAACTGACGCAACAAGACCTGGAGGAGTGTCCATGGTGGGGAACGAAGAGCCCGAAGCAGAGCGCCACGATCCAGATTAAGAAAGAAGATGAGACTGACGACTATATTGAAGGCCAAAACATGGATGGTGTTGAAGAATTGTGACGGACTTGAGATCGAACATGAGATCGAGATGGACATGGGCGGATTCCAAGCCTAAAGGAGAGACTAATGGTGATGGAATTTGAAGGAGCATTAGAGCATGTAGTAATGTTTAATAGTTGTGTTCTCAGATCTGGTTTTGTCAGCAACGTCTCATATACGTCCAATCCACTAACCTGCTCCGACCGAAAAATGAGTTCACTTGCACGCGTCTCATGTTTACTGCACACCCCAACCTCCTCTAGATTATCAGGCGAATGGTATTGAGCGACCTGAATTCTTTGAATACACACTTTGGATCTGTCGGCCCTTGTGTAGTAGTCGTAAACACGCACCCACTTCAAGCACGTATAGAAACGACGGACGCGACGCTCGGTACAGAAGACGCAGGAGCTCCTCCGGAAGCCGGATGAAACCATGACGTTATCAGTTTCCATCTTCGTCTCTGTCAGTATAATACCAGTGATAAAGTTGATGGGATGACATGCCTTTGTAGTTGGGAGGACAAAGCTGCCGTGGCACTTCATCATCAGGAGCTTGCTGACTTATGTGGTTGGTGCAGAGCTAGTCATGCATCTCTGGTGGCTTATGGCTTTGCTTTAACTCTATGATGGAGGAGACATTAGTTTGGATGGCTTGGAGAGGGAATTCTTTGGATATGAAGCGTTCTAAATATAACGCCCAGCAGAGCCTTAACAGCATGACTGTGACTAAAATTGATTCGACCAGGCCGTTTCTCATGTTTAGCGCTCCGGCCCCCTCTAAGATTCCCGTCGCGCACCGACACAAGGCTGGGCAATCCTTCTCTATCTCCTCCACATCTCGCCTCTCTTACGGGGGACCCGCCGCAGGGAGTCAGAAGCGCCACTCCCCCTGGCTGTAGCACACTTCGCGGCGAAGACCGACCATATCCTGGCACCTCTGAGCGCCTCCTGCCCTACCAATCGATCGCTTTTCACCCCTTAACCACTCCCCAACCATCCCCTGCCTACTACCTACCTCCCGAGCATCCGCATCCCCTCCCTCTGTCGACCGTCCGCATCCCCTCCTTCTGTCGGCCACCCAAATCCACTTCCTCTGTCGAGCATCCGTCCGCATCCGCTCTCGCTCCCTCTCCTCCAGCATCTCCTGTCTGACCGCGGGCGCAGCCTTCGTTTCTTTTGTAGACTCGCCGCTCGCGTACGTTCCTGCCGCTATCGCCCAACACAACCCCGATCTCAGCTATCGCTATGAACTCCCAGAAAGTGCAGGATCCTGCTATATCATGTGCGATTAGACTCCTTGGCGAGATACCGACCGGGAATCTGGCAACATGCGACAATGGGTTACTTCGAGCTGCGATCTGTAAACTTAAACAAGCTATAAGTTTAAAAGAAGGGCAGAGTGGGCAGGAAGAGCAGGAATTCTTCGTAGATACGAGCGACATACACGCAGCGGATTTTTTCAAAGACCTAGTGAAAGGAATGGGGGACCTGGGCTGCAACAGTATTTCCAAGATGCTTAGAAATGGAACTGGTCCTTCTGTCTTAATCAAGAGACTGCGGACAATACTTAAAGGTATCAATCTGGCTGAAGAGCACCAGAGGTGGAAGGAGCGCTACAAGAGTTATGTTTCCCAAGACCCGGAAGAGGACTCGCGCATACCCTGGATGAAACAACAGTGGCCAGGTGTGTCTAGGGTAACCCACACGAAGACCAAAGACGCAAATGTGGCTTTATTCCTTGGTTACTTGTCCTAGGTCTTTGGCTAAGAAGTGTGTCTTCTTGCATGTTACATCCCGCAATTTACTACAAAGTGCACGCATTTCTACAAGTCACGCAGAGAGATTGCTCGTCTGCTTCGCCAAAGAAACAACTTAGTTTAGATCGCGAAGAAGGAGGACTTTAACGAGATCAAGAAATTCATGGGTAAGTTGTGTGTGGAGTGACCGCGCCAGCCGCTAACAGATACCAAAGCTATCTGTGTGACGGCTGCTCCTCCCCCAAGCAACGAAGACCTGGCAGACCCAACGGAGAATCAAGACAAATACAACGGAATGAATGAGACCAGTATGGGCTCAGCACATACACCCTTTCGAAATATCCACACAGAAGCCGAAGCTTCACCCGAGGCCACCATACACACGCAGAACCCCCTCGAACGTATTGACAGGGACTGGAAAACATACGGAAGTTTTAACGACATTGGCACTTACCTCCCCACCTTCAACAACTACAACAACTTCGACAACTATGTAAACGCAAATGCCATAAGCATGATGGTAGCGCCGTGCCCAACCGTCATGACAAGCTCATCTTTTTCAAGGTACACCATGCCTGGTACGGGGTAAGCCATGGATCCGGGTGTAATATCTGGCCCGAAAGCAGTAGATCCACTACAAAGAATGGCCCCAAACCAGTGATCGAAGGTTTTCTACGCATATTAGTACGGGCGGCGTTAGATGAGATCAAGGTTATATTACATCAGGTTTGAGATTCCTAACTGCGACTTCGATGTCTGGAGTACTTGTGATTGGGAATGTGCATAGAGACTTCTTATGCAGGAATTTGGCCTCTGCTGAGTTCGTAAAACCGCTCCTCAGCCTGTATGACGATCTTTGCAATATCGTCATGCAGGCTACATGTCTGCCATGAAAGAGTGAACATTTTGTTTTGCTTTGCTATTCTTGGATGTGTCGCGCAACGTTGGATGAGAAGGCTGGGGGATTGAAGTGATGACGTGTTCGGACACACAGGGAGGGCCGTGCACTGCTGGAGCTTCGTTTTTCTTGGCATTGTTGGTGGAGAGGAGTAAGCCGAAAATGGTTTCTCAGACAGAACTTATACGTCGGATTGGGCTTCACCGGAAACCGCGCAAGGCAAGGGCTCAATTTCAAGGCAAACCAAAAGTAGCGATATTCGTGGTAACATTTGCAGGCGGAATGTGCACCTGGCCGCAGGATTCTGGTCTTTGGTCCTTCGTCTGCGTCCTCAGGGCGAAGATTTTTCCATCACTAGCTGGATTCCGTTTAGCGAGATAGTCTAGCTTATCTCAGGTTAGCTCGGTTCATCCCGTGTGGCGAGCAACACAAACGGAAAGCACATCTGCATGTCGCTATGACACTCAGGAGGAGATCACAATCATCAGGCTGATACGTGGTGACGGCAATGTCATGTTCTATTCTCCGTGATGCCTGCCGTTGCTTCGACCCACGCATTGCGGCTGCACATGCCAAAGCGCTTATGCATGGGACTACGTCCTCCAGGCTGGCAGGCTTCATTAACCAGACAGCGTCGCGCACATTAAGGAAGGCAATTAATTCAGTTAAGTTACTTTACTTATTCTATAAGGACCAGTTCCGCACAAATACCAGTGAGGTTGATAATCATTTTTAGGATGTCGACGCTCTAAAGTTCTCGGAGGAACTAATTACCGCTAAGAGAAGCTCGCTTATGTTAGTCACATGAATATGCCAAGCCTACCAGAAGTTGGGCTGAAACGGGCTCGGGCGGCTAATGAGCTTCTATCATCCGCCTCCTCGCTGCCACATCCTGCTAAGTATAATGCTCGTGAGTTTTATGAATATCACCCTAGAGCATCGCTGACGCCTCTCACTAGATTCGGATCCCCAAACAACGTATCACTCGCCGATCCATCTGCAGCGACGCAGTTTCCGCCTCTCCATGCCGTCCAACCTGCAGACGCACGAACTTACCGACGCGGTGCAAGGACTGGTAGCAGAACTGGGAAGGTGGCTTGCTGAAAGCGGACAGTTTGGCTCGGCCAAGATTCAATACTTCGAGGAATGCACCAACGGAGATCTGGTTGAAAAGATTCGTCCACTCTGGGGAGAGGCTTCTACTGTTCTCAAAGACTTGCGACAAGACCCAGCACAAGTTAGTCGTACGTGAAGCAAACAATGCTTAACATTAACGTATACAACAGGCACCCAAGTACTGTGGAATAATTACACCCCAGAGTGGGGGAGGGTGGTTAACAAATTCGAAAAACGACCAGTTTTTGATCCCTATCAGACAAAGAGAAGGTTCTGCTGCTGCGACTATCCAGAGCAAAGGGGAATGCTTGCCTTTCAACCCAGGAATAGGAATATATTGCTCTTCTAATAACCCAGTATTCATTAGCGACGGGGTAGAGTTCTTCTTCGTGCACTAGAGAACGACATAGGGATAAGAGCGATAGCGCAAAGGCACTCGTGTTAGAAAATCTAGGCAGAATTAAATGTATCCGCCTGTCCTAGTGAAAAACAGTCGCTGAAATCCAATCCGTATTCACCAATATCAGCTTGCTCGAGAGGCGAGAGTGGAAAATCAAGAACGCAACCGTAGGCACCAATATCGTCACCTGGAAAACCATATCCCAACGTAATATTTTGGTTACAGTTTAAGCCATCAACCATGTTTTCGTTAAGCCCTACACAATGATGATTAGCTATACGACAGAAAGGGGAGGGTCGCGAGTGGCGCTTACTAAGTTCAGAACTAGTCTCGATATCTTGGCCTCCAGTTAACGAAAACGGCTGAGAATCAATTGTTTTGTATCCAATCGCCTCACAGATCCTTTCATCCCTATGCTTGTGTAAGATTTGGCTTTAAGAAGGCAGGAATACCTACATGACATCTGGAAATACGCTCTTAAAAAGGCCTAATACGTCGAGGCCAGTTTGAGATTCCAGTTTGCTACTTTTGATACTGGCAATTGCATTCGAAATTTCGTACGCAACCTGATCCGACAGCGCGCGTGTGCTGCGACATGCGGATCGAATTACTTGAATCATTGAGTTATCTTCACATGTTAGAGCAAGGCTTTACAGATTCGAGGGAGACGGACGAAAAACTGTACGTAGAAGTTTATCAGGGCATACGTGCTTTTCCACGGACGCAATAATAGTGCTAACTAGCATCGCTTCGTTACGCCGACGGCGGAGTACTTGTCGGTCACTACCGAGTCCGACGTCTTTCATCCACTGGTTCATCTGGCTACATATTAGAATAATCAAGTCCACAACAGACTATACTTACCTCAGTCCACTTTGCCTTCTCCTTCATCTTCGGCACTACACATTCGAAATGGATGAGCAAAATGCATGTTGCAATATACCAATACTGATTAGCGAAACCCTGCGCTGTAGCTTCCAACTGTGAGAACCAGCGGAAGAAATTGAGTGCATTGCTTGGACAATCAACTCTATCCAGATTCTCGCTCACTAGTTCCCAACACAATCTCTTAGAGTCGGGCTGCGAACCTCCGTCATGGCTTTCTTTTCCAGATTGACAAGCATCGTTGATCAACCGTTTCCGGCGATTTCTCTCTTTATCAGAATGGCCCGCAGGCGTAGGTTCGCAGGCCACCGATTCGCAGGCCACCGATTCGCATGTCGCAGGTTCGCAGGCCACCGATTCGCAGGCCACCGATTCGCAGGCCACCGGTTCGCAGGCCACCGGTTCGCAGGCCACCGGTTCGCAGGCCACCGAGTCGCATGTCGCAGGTTCGCAGGCCACCGATTCGCATGCCGCGGCTCGGTAGTCTTGGAGGAGTTGGGCTGCTATTCCCTGGCAGGATAGTTCGACGTTGTCGGGAAGAATGTTGGACTCCTCCTTCCTTTTGGACTATTAGTTCAAAATGCTCGTCTGAGTAGTGCATAAAAGACTTGCCAACAATACGGGCTTAAAAAGTTCCAGTTCTGAAGCCGAAATGCTGAGTTGTAAACCCGCTGCGCTGTGTTACATAGACAATTTGTAAAATCAACGGTCTTTGCAGCTGGACAGCACCGTTTGTATCGAGCAGAGGAAGAGTAGAAAGATTGTTCAGGATAGCTTTCAAGACAGAAGGGAGTAACACAAATCTGAACAGAAGCGTAGTGTTCCTTCAAGCTAACCATGAAATAAATAAAAACAGGGGAACGACTATCCAAGCAAAGGCCAAAAGGCAGCTCTTGCAAGCCGAAATCTGCTTCAGAGACGAAAAGAGAGCGAGAAGAGAGGAGCTGAGAAAGAGATAAATCGAACATTTCATCTAGTGGTTGAGCGTTGGATGAGTGACTGAGGGAAATCAGAGCATGGGCAGGATTGCCAAACGTGAACCCCAGGCAGGGACACATTGTCTGCGCTAACGCATGTGACGTTAGCGCACGCCCTCCTCCTCCCCCACCCCCACCCCACGCAGAATGTGTCCTCAGGGACACATCCTCCGCACTAATGCATGCTGCAGCATCAGTCACACGGCTCCCCACAGAGGATGTGCCCTCAGGGACACATGGTCTGTGCTAACACATGCTTGCAACGTTAGCGCTGACCCTTGACAGGATGTGGACACACCTTTGTGCCATCGGGAACATGCCCTCTCTGCCGATGCCTGCTGGCGGGGATTCCCGCACAGGGCTCGGGCCACACTCACGCGAAAAAAGCTCCCTTCCTGGGTTTAGCACCCCGACGCCTCAATCCTATGTGGGTCGCTTGGAAACTCGAGAGACGCCTTCGTACAGTATGTCTATCAAATGATGTTTACAAGGGGCTCTCATGAACGAATGCAACCACTCGCCAGTGTGTTTACCATAAATTGGACAACTTTCCATACAAAATCTGCCCGTGCGGTGGCTGCGCAGTTGCGACCGTGGAGGGAAGGAAGGTGAATGGATTTTGCCAAAAGAAAGCTGGGAACCATTTTTACACTCATCGAGACAGCGATCGCCCAGTAGGAAACAATGCCGCAGCTCACTGCTATCCCGAGGAGTCAAAAGACAGGCCCAGATCCTCGCTCATCTCGGGGGCCTCAATAATGGCGATTCCGGGGATACAATCTGTGTACGGCAACACTCATATATAATCCCCATCGCGTATGGCGAGGCTGAAGATGCTGGCCTCTTATCTTCACCGGTCCTCTTTGCCTTGTCTCTCCTGCATTTGCCTACTCGTCCCACGGCTCTGGTCACACTGCAGACCTTCCTTTGTTCTCAGCCCTGAGCATACAATGCGGCCACGCGTATCAATTATTCTACTATCGTTGGTTTTAGCGGAGATCTTTGTCGTCTTTGTTTCAACAGGCTACAATCACTGGTGTCTAAAGGAACACATTTTACGCAGGTCCAAGTTGGGTATAATTGTCTATTCCGGACTGTTCCTCACCTGGGTTGCGGTTGGAGTTGGCATTGGTTTGTTAGCTCACGGAAATGCCCACCGGGGATGGGCAGAAGCTTCTGTTCTCTCCGCCCTTTTAATTCTTCTAAACACAGAGGTTCGTATTCACTGCAGTTCTTTTCATCACATCAGCGGGCTAATACCTAACAGGCAGCATACGCTTTAGCGCTCCTGAGCTGCATCAATCCTGACAACATATGCTGGATATGGCTCAGCATGCTGATTCCAATTTCTACATCATCGTTTATTCCATCAATTGTTCGTGTCTTCCATCCCACGATATTCCTAGTTGTGGAGTTCCTCTCAATCCTTTTGTCTCTGTTTCTTATTACCGGTATTTGCGTCGGCACATCATATTTGCTAATCCGAAAATATCGCTCCTGCCGCGAAGCACACAATGGATCCCAATCATTCGCAGAAAGATTTTTACCCATTGTTATTGTATTTGGATCTCTCGTCCCACCGCTTGGCACTTTCATTGGAGCTGTCTACACTGGAGTTGTCTACAATGTTAGACACGAACACAGAGCTGAACCTGATGTAATACTTGTAAGTAAATTAACTAGACATAATTCTCGCAATTAATTACGTGCAGGTTGTCCTTCTCGTCTCTTCGGTTCTGAACATCCGTCTTGCACCAACTCCCGCGATTTACACCAGAATACGCAACAAATCCCGGCTTCATCATACAAACAACAATTGGGTAAGTATATGTAGTATTTTCTAGCAATTCATTACTTATATAGTTTACAGTTCTCACAGTCAACGCAGTATTCGCACTCAAACGTTTCTGATCGATCAGATGTTGGCCTCCAGGAAATTCGTTGTACCTCGGAGGAGGATGGTGCATGGTATAAGGAATTGTCAGAAACCATCAGGGTATAGCAATCTAGACTGCATCTAGGGAGGATCTCATTCTGTTTATGAAACGTGCCGTCACCAACATATGTATAGTAGCCGTTCGCAGCATTTAGAGGAAGGTGTCATTTGGACACCCTCCTGGGCGCTTCATAATATTAAGTGTGCGGAAAAAACCCATCCTTGTCCTCACGCGGTGCTAGATAAGGTTCCGTCTGTTGGATCCAAACCTAGAAAGTGCCCATTCATAAGAATTCATGCATTTAGAGTGTTATCTCAAAAGCTATTAGTGGAGATGAAGGGATCTTACAAGTGGAGGTGCATGTAGGCGTTTCGATATTTAACAAGATTAAGGTTGCGGCGCTTCGGGTAGGTATAAGTCTGCTGGCCTCGGCCGCACCTCCTCTCGGTCACCAACCGGAACCTACTCTCCCTCGGGTACCCATGGAGCACGGCCTGTCTCAATCTACTCACGGGGGCGTTGCCCCCGTCTCGGCTTCCATCAGCTCTCCCCAGTTGGAGAGTTCTGCTCCAGCATTCCCTTCTTTATCAGATAATTCTGCTCCCGGGTACATTACCTCCGTCTCAGCTTCCGTCAGCCCTTCTCTATCAGAGCGCTCTCCCCAGTCGGAGTGTTCTACCCTACCTAAGTCAGCATTCTCTTCTTCATCAGATGGTTCTGCTCCCGGGTACATTACCTCCGTCTCAGCTTCCGTCAGCCCTTCTCTATCAGAGCGCTCTCCCCAGTCGGAGTGTTCTACCCTACCTAAGTCAGCATTCTCTTCTTCATCAGATGGTTCTGCTCCCGGGTACATTACCTTCGTCTCAGCTTCCATCAGCCCTCCCCAGTCGGAGTCTTCCACCTTGCTTTTCTCTTCAGATAATTCTACCCCATTGGAGAACTCTAGCAGCAGTGCCGGCCAAGGACCGCGATCAAGGTATTTCCCACACCTGCATTATTTGAAGCATTCTAAAAAGGCCTAGTCTTCTTGTCACACCCGTCCGTCGCGTGGGGAATCGCGAAATAATGTCTCCCTCAGCGCTCGTAATTCGGACGTACCAGGAATATATTCGAAGCCTTGACGAGAGACGAGTGCCATCTACATTTCAGAAATGGATTCTAAAAGGTCTATTAGAATCGTTGAGACCTTCAGAGGGTTCGTCATTTCCCAGCGAGTCTCGAGGGGGAGGATATCTACTATACTACAGCATTCAGACCGCTGACGGCGATACAATTCCAAGCTGGCGACACCTCGAACCCGCTATTGATGGGCGTTTTTTTATTCCCCTTGAGGCATCATCCTTGGCTGGACCGTTGTCATCCCAAGAAGGGAGGCTAGGAGTTTGGGTGAGAGTAGATAGGAGACAGTGACCTCGGGAGGAATGGCAAGTCTAATTTGATTCCTACACCATGTACACTATATACATATACATAATCACTGCACGTAGAGTAAAAAAATATTCCTCCCGACCCGTGGAAACCGAAAGTGAATGGGGTGCGCGCCCCGTCCCCCCGCGACACCTCGGCCCGCTGCCGACCATTACTCCAACCTCGTCGGCAAATACCGCCTCGTCCTTCATGAGTCTCCATGATCAGCGCCAATTCTTTACCCCCTTCACACCATAGCGAATGACTCTCCGCGTCCGCCTTGTTCCGTCAATCCGTAGGTTGAAGTGGCCGCCGCTAGTCAACAGAGCTGGGCAATTGCAGGTGGAACAAATAGACAGTGACAAGACGCATTCATGCGGGATGCAGGATGGGGGTTTCATTGACGTGTCACGTCACCTGCACCTTCCACTTGGAGGCACATTCAACTTGGGCCCGTATCACTAGCGAATCATTCATGATCTGCACGGTTTAAGAAGTGAGCCTTCCCCTCACCATAGCTTACTGTCCGCTGCCCTTCTTGCCTATCTCAACATGAACCCTCGAGATTGCTTGCCTCCCTACTTTGACGTGACGAAGGTCGAAGAATATCCGCAGTATGGCCACGACAACCCAGACCAAGGCCACATTCCAGCCTCTCAGGGTGATCCCACCACTGCGTCCTCGCCGTCCAACAATTCCGCCCACCAAGGTCAAGACCTAACTCCACCGTCTCAGGATGACCCCGCCACTTCGTCCCGGCCCACACCCACACCGCACAATGCCTTAGGCAAAAGTCAAGATCACTCTCCAACACGCGTGGACGGGGACTCAATAATGCCGCCTAAGGCGTGGGTCTACTTCGAAACGGTATGTATTTCAAAGGAGGTCTGATGCAGTTTCCTTCTAACCCGACAAAGCCTTCCCTCGGCCCATGGTATCCCGTACCACTACCTACCAAATACTTTCTCTACACCAAGAAGAATCATGTGGGACTTAACTGGATTGTTCATGTAGGGGATTGCTTGGAAACCCCTTCAGACTGGGTCGCATTGGCTATGGCAATTCTCTCAAAAGAGCAATGGAGCGTTGTGAGGGTTGCGACCGGGGATCTAGGATGGTGGCTTGTGCCCCGTCCTATGGGTTCGAAAATGAGCCCGATCCTCATACGGGTGATGGCTATCCCATACTCAGAGCAGGATAGTACTGAAGCAACCTGCTTGGCTGAACCACTCCCGAACCCTTACCTACATCTATATTCTTTCGACGTCCACACAGCCGGCTATTGAATAAGGTTCAGCGCCTTCTTTTGTGTGTGTGTGGGGGGAGGACTTATGCTGCATTACGTAGTACGTAGAGAGATGAATCAAATGTCTCAACGCTCACTGGTTCGTGGCTCATGAAGTGCAGGCCAACACGTTCGAAGAAAAGAAAGGTGGACAGTGCGTATGGCGTATCATCGGGGGTTCTGGACTCGCTTAGGACGCCCAAAGGCGCCGAGACGGCTCGCGCTATGGCCACCACGTTGTAACACTGGAAAAACTCAGCAGACACGCACGCACGCACCCACTTCCCGCGCCAAGCCTTTCCAACCTCACACAATGTCTAGCATATCCAGCCGAGCAACCAGGGACGAGATAATGG
This sequence comes from Clohesyomyces aquaticus, assembly GCA_002105025.1. NCBI lineage: Eukaryota > Fungi > Ascomycota > Dothideomycetes > Pleosporales > Lindgomycetaceae > Clohesyomyces > Clohesyomyces aquaticus. The sequence continues at coordinate 16,934 of MCFA01000333.1, forward strand.
CTGCCGCTGGTCATGACAAGTTTCAGTACCAGAGATTCCTAGTAAAGTCCACTCACTAAAAAGCAAAGTGAGACGGCTAAGATCACTTCCTAGGTTTTCACGCGAGACGAAGCGCATCGACTTCTCCAGGACCACCCCAACTCTACTTGGAGTAGCATTGCGGCAGACGAAAAGCATAGAGTAATGGATCGCGTTAATTCTCTTCTTGCAAGGGAGAGGATTCCAGTTGTGGGCACTGATATTATTGGGTGGCGTATGACTATAGCCATGCGTGCAGTGATCAACAAATCAGCATGTACGTACTTGTAGACCTTGCGTTATGATAGTTTATGCTGATTCTGTAGCTGGGAAGGATGTGCCTGCCTCGGGCGTCTCCTCAACTCCGCTTATCAGCACCACCGACGCGGACGCCGAGCCCGCAACGCGACCATTCGATCCAATTAGAGATGTTTAGCTCAGTCTTGGGACTCAACCCGCGGCATATTAAGTGGCCAAAGTGATCAGTCTCCATTTTGAGGCATATTACATGAAGAACCCTGAATCCTTGTGATGCAGCCTGCCTTCCCACACACGGTCGTGTCGTGCCGTGACCTCCAAAGTCCCAATCTTCTAGTCGTTCTGCAGTAACGAGCCTCTTTCCGTCCAATATTGCATTGCACCACATCAGAGGGTTCTCCCTCGAAAAGTATCGTGGTTGCTGAAGGTTCTTCGCATTTTGTGGTCGTAGTTATGGTCCTCGTGACTAGTATTGTATCCTAAGGGGTTTAGCATCTTCCTAACCCCCGATCCGGGGAACTTACAGGCGGCGGTAACCAAGAGGTATCTTTCGTGCCCGTGTGGTCTGTCGTGCAGAGAATCCGCTTCCAGATGGCGCTGATTAGAACAGGAGTTTGACAGCGGCGAGGCATTTTGGCTACTGAATCTGTAGAGGCTGCAGGCTTTGGGGTTGCTCCTCCTCCTTCTACAGAGCGATGTGTTACTACGATGTATGTAATACTTTGCTGTTAAGACAGAGTCGTGATACTGTCGCCATCGTCGCTGATAAGCGTGGTTTCGAGACACTTCACCTCCAGGCATGTCAACCAATGGGAATAGAATCGATCACCCGATGTGCAGGTCAGGCCATGCCAAGCGGCATTCACTGAGGAGGGAGGGGGCTAGGAGATGGATCAACTGCCGGCCATCGATACAGGCCGCGGGCGACGGGATGGGGTCAGCCAACCAGACTAGGGGCTGCGTCGACCGTGGGACGAGGTGCCCGCCATCAACACAGGCGCCAGGCACAGATGTCCGTCACAGGTGCCCGTCACAGGTGCCCGCCGTCGATACACGCGAAGGGATGAGGCGCCCCCGACCGCCGGCCAACAAAACAGGCGACGGGATGATCCGCCAGCCAGTTAGACAATGGGACGCAAAGAACCCATCAAGCTAGATTACGGGATGCTTATGACCACTGAACACCAGCGACTGGGCTCGGGTATTGGCTGCGCAAGACTTCTCTACCATTGGCCGGTCTTCAAATGACCGCAACGTCTTGCGTCAGCTTGTTCTGCTGTGAGACCTCAACGAACGACTGCCCCTATTCAGCGTGACGTACAGTTATGGCCTTTCCGTGCAGATCTCTCTGTCGGTTTCGACTCGCGATTACTGGATCTACTCTACGGATTGCTTCACACGTCAAATTCCTCATCTCAGCTTAGAAAACGATGAGCCTTGTTCATACCCACACTGTGGCCTGCGGAGCCTGCGGAGCCCCGAATCCCTACGAGACACGAAACCGGCAGTTCATCTCGCTCCAAGAGCAATGGGAGGTCTTACAACAACTATCAGACCGTGACATTGTGGGTGCCGACGATGTCACTCTCGATAATTTCATGTTGGCATGCGAACTGGGGGCGGAGAGGCTAACCAAGTGTCGGGGCAAGCCTCCAAGCCTACGTTTTGAAATCCTTTCCTGCAAATTGCCGGTAAAGTGATGCACTATCAACTGGCTGGGTGCGAGCTATACTAATTTTGAGCTAGCCAGAGATCAAACAACGGGTTGTCGAAGACCTTCAACTCCTCCTTATCGTCATGTCAAAGTCCACTACTATCGCTGCGATCCAGACCATCCTGCACGAAGGCTTAGTTCAGAACATCTTTCAACGCCAGCCCGACACGATGCTGCTTCAAGCGTTTGTTCTTGTTCAACAGATTGCTGAATGGTGGGGCCTGGAGAAGGAACAGAACGAAACAATCAAGCTCGACGATAGCTACAGCGCACACGAGAACGCAGAAACATTGATGACAGAATTCTTTCCGGTTGCTAAGTCTGAGTCAGCTATTGAATATATGTTGACAAATGATATGAAGACTCAATTGCTCGGCGTATTGAGGCTTCACAGGAGGAACAAGGAGGAAATGAAGCAGCGGTATCTGATTTGGGGACCCCATTTCCTTGAGATCACTCTGATGCCACATAAGCTCCCCTGGGTAAAGTATCTTCCTAGTGGATTGTTCACTCTTCTATGGCGAGCATCTCGTGGTTCAATCCTTGAGGTCCACCAGTTAATGTTAGTATTACAACTTCCCTGTTTCAGCGTTTGTAACTAAATTACTACAAAAGGATCCAGCTTGAATTTCCTCCGTCCTCCCGCCGATGTCTCGTCTTGGTGGTCGTGGGTTTCATGAGAGTTCCGGAGATTAAGGACAAACTGGTTGTCTGGGCCTCCTCCGAACGCGCCGAAGTTCGGGAACTGCTCAAAGAGTCAAATCAGGCAATTACATGGGCCATGGACATGGGAGACCTGGACAATCGCGCGCTAGCTCTGCTGGCACATGCCCTCCTGTCGGATGAGATTGCCCCTCCTGAGAAACAGGGGAAAGCACGCTGTAGCAGTGACCACCCAAATGGTCCTACCGTGCGTGAAAGATTGCGCTCACTGCTCCCCGATCTCTACAAAGCGAAGGATAGGCCAAAGGTAGACCTTGTACTTGACTATCTGGCAAGGATTGGAGATCCGGTTGAGACGATGGTCGAACTTCGACACCTTGGGGAAGTTTTCGCAAAATTTGCAAGTACGATATAAGGTTATTATAGTCTCTTCTAGACGGTTTCTAATTCTATCATTGTTAGTATGAGGATTGATTTAGTGACCATCGTCCATTGAGGTTGCAGTCCCGCCCTTCAGTCTATTAATTCGCCTTCCGAGGTCATGTTTTTCAATCTTAGTCCCAGTGCGGATCCCATGCAGTGTCCAACAAAATGCAGGCTTCTCTGCTGTCAAGCGGTCGGCGGACACGAAACCGGAATGCCTGCAGGTAAGACCACACAATGGCATCACACTTAAATAATTCCGTTTAAACAAGAACCAAAAGATTGTGCTAGAGATACAAAGAACGCGTGACAGTTGAAGTCAGACGAAACACAGAAGAACCAAGGCAATGTTGAATTGACCAAGTTTCATGTTCAATACTAGACGTTGTCGTGCTCAGACATCTTTTGCACCTGAATCGTGCCATCAAAAAGAGACTCGGTCTTGATAGCTACTTGCCGCTCACGTCTTTCGCCATCACATCTAACAGCCAGCTTATACTTTTCGTCGTTGAATCCATCCATATCCCAGTAGCAAAAGTAGCCATGGATATTCTCCCTATCTGCATCCGAGTAGGTGATGGTGATACGCCCGCGAACTAAGAGGATAAGTTCAGCAGGATGATGGATCTCCAGGGGCGGGGGCGGGGACTTGAGGAGCTCTTCCGTGGCTATCGCCTGCAACTTCGTGTGCATCAGACTAGCCATACCCTGGGCTTCTTTGTCTCCAAAATGTTTTATTACGCTAACTCTGCTAGCGAAATCTGCTAGGCTGCGTTCGTTGGTGCCCAGAGCCGCACCCACACCGTACAGGTACGCGCACAGCTCTGCGGAGAAGAAAATTTTGTTGTTGATTAGCTCAACACAGAGGATATATTTGAGTACGCTCGGCAACACATGTGAAGCAGGAGGAGGAGGACGACGAGGATGCTCCGAGGACGAGGGCGGTGGAACTTGAAGAGCGGGGTTCGAGGACGACGAGGCATTCGCCGTAACAACCCCCGAGGGCGAGGCAAGCGCTGTAACTCGGGCAGCGGGGTTCGAGGACAAGACAAGCGACGTGACTTGAACAGGAGCGATTGCAGCTGGGTTAAAATTCGCCAGACGAGGAGTTCTGGAAAAGAACAGTGACAAGCACCATCTTTTGAGTGAGAAACGATTTAAGCTTGGCCTAAGTAATTGTTAGTTAGATCACCGCTGCTCTCTGGGAAAACAGACTTTGAGACTTCACGTTTCTCGTCGTCCATCCTGGATATAAGCTGCGACCTGATTAGGATTTCGGTGGGAAGGAGCTTGTTATAAGAGATACATCCATTCCGCCTGCGCCCTCGCCCTACAGTCCCCCACTCACCGGTGAACAGACCGCGACTGCATACAACCCCGAGTCATCCGTGGCCTTTGCTTATTTGCTCGGCGTCACCATAATCCTGCATCCACCACGACGTTTCACGCCCTTAGCGTCCCTATGTGCGGTTCCTTCCCCTCCAACAAGATGTGGTTCCGTCGTTGCATTGCAGATGTAGCCGCTGCCATGGCGCCATCCAGTGTCTCTGCTACTAGGGTCAGCGAGGTTCTCCGTTCTCATGCATCCTGCACACCACGTCTCGGGTTCAGCGCCACGAATGTCGGTCCCGCCCTATGGGCCCAAGCCCACCTACATTGTGGATGACAGCAATATCCCTCATCCAACTCGGATTTCTGAGCGACCTGGCCCGTCTCAACCCATGTTTTCTGCGGTCCTCCTTCGGCACTAATGATACGGCCTGTATGAAGATCGATTTGAGTGGACGTAAAACCACTGTGCCGACCAATCCGTTGCAATATTAAAATAATTCCCTTTCTCAATCCAGTTTATTTACATTTGCCCGTCAACAGCTGGAAGACAATGTCGGGTCTTACCAACTCGCAACCCTCCTTCTTACACAGCTACGGACACCCACCCGCAAGCGATCCACCTGCGATCGACATTCCCAACTCGCAGCTCCTCTTACACAGCTATGGACACCCACCCCCAAGCGATCTACCTGCGATTAAATATCTCCCTGGCAACGGCTTGGAGGTAATAACCGACATTCCCAACTCGCAACTCCCCTTACACGGCTACGGGCACCCACCCGCAAGCGATTCATATTCTCTTGGCAACAGCTCAGGAATAACTGAGCTCTACAACTTGCAACACTCCTTCGTGGAATTCGATCAGCAGCAACTTTCATGGCTTTCTCCCGAGTTCCCTGTAGTAGATCTCATGCAGATAGTGCTTGGCCAAATACAGACAATGCGTGGTATCTACTCTCAACTGGGAGACTTCGAATCTCAACTGAAAACTGCCAAATCCGACTTGGGCCGTAGTATTCCTAGGCTGAACAGCATAAGCAAGAAGGTGGATGCATTGGTACCTTTATCTCGCCAAAAATGCGGAAAAAATGTTACTGAGGAAGTGAAGCAGGGTAGGCTATCCCACCTCAGGGCAAAACAGAGTGAAGGGCCACTGCGAGCTGGAGAAACAGAAAGGAGAAAGGGATCAAATAGGTATCGATATAGTACTGGTGGGGTTTAAGCATCCAGAATGCGCCTTCTCCTCTGCCCAATTCACTCCATTTTCGTGATTTTATGTCTTCGCAGCGGGGATTGCTACAATTCACGTTTTTGGCCATGGCTCGGCTCTGTTGACCCTCTCAAGTGCTCTTTCCATCGTGGGTGCTGACAAATGATGGCGCTGACAAGGATCTGCTTCATTGATAGCGAAGAGAGGTGTTGCCTATATTTCCGTACAGTCCTAGCTTTTAGCTAGCTTCTGAGGCATATGCTTGAGATAGAGGGATGCGGATGCTCGTGATAGAGAGATTGACGCTTCTGAATCCTGCAGGTCATCGCTGTACTCCTGCTCCGCAACAGTGCTCTTGCCAAGAAATTGAAATTGGCAAACACTAACCGCTGTACTTCTTATACAACCACTTTGATCAGCGACGCGCGCTGGTTCGCTATCGCCATCAGCCAAGTCTGGTATGTATGGGCAGCATTGATGTCTGGCGTCGCCAACAGCCCCGCCACCAGCTTTCGCGCTTCATCTGTCCCACAGCGTCCGTCGGCACGATCAAACGTAGTAAGACAAACTCCCAGCCACAGCATCTCCCAGTCGCCAGCATAGATCTCGCGGTTTCACGCGCTTACTACGCCTGAGGGTCCGCAGTTCGTGACGATGTCCGTTAGTTGGATTGCCTTCCAGACCTGTGGTATATACTCGTATCTTTCTCTGAAGAGATTAAGATGTGGCATTAGGCAGATGAAGACGTGGAAGGTTGGGGCATTTAGGCTTTAGTGTTTTGATGTTTTGGCGTTGGTGTCGGTGTTTAGGAAGCAGGGTTGATAAGTAATTGCAGGGTGACATTCACTTTCACCTTCACTACGCTGATCGAAGGTTCACGTTGCACTTGACATCTTTCACCTCACGTATTTCACTACAATCCTGGCGTGATTCTAGGGAGCAGGATTGTGAAACTATTAACAGAGCATAGACAGATTTTAGACATGTGTGCCTCACCACCGTATAGTTCAAGCTGCAGCTATCTGGTGAAACTCCGAGATTGTTCGCGAACGATGAATCTGTTAGGTCACGCTGCTGGCTGCTGATCAAGTAACAGAGCTTACACGGTACAAGGCTCTTTTAGCTGAGAAGATAGGTCGGTATCTATTTACTGATGAAGAAACTATTACTATACAGCCCATAACACTGAGACATGACCGCCGGCTCAAACTTTCAATAATCCTTTAACTAGATGCACTTGATCCAAATGTTGCCGAAGCTCGCGCATGTCAAAAGCCTGTAGTTCGCACTTTGGATGAGGACACCAAAAATCACCGAGCGTCTCACATTGCCCCATATGTCCCTCAAGGTGATTTATGTACTTCGTCTGGTCAAGAAAGTGATGATATATCCCAAGTTTCAGACAATATGGGCACCGCCCTGCAGCCGCCATGAGACCGTCAAAGGTCATAAGGAAGCCGCAAATAAGCGACGGATTACGGGCGTGTTCGATGCAATGGACATGCCAATCTATCTCTGTGTTGAACCACGAAGCACACTCAAAGCAGAAGAATGCTCTGATTGGAAGAGTCATCGTGGTGAAGATTTCGTGGGTGACCTCAAGATGGTAGTGTAGTGCTAGCTCGTCCTGGAAGGTAGCCGAGCAGCCACTCCACTGACATGTCAAAGTTCGATTTTCGGCATGTCCGCTCATGTGAGAGGCAACTTCCGCGCATTTTTGATCAGTCTGAAAAGATTCCTCGCAGTCTTCCCACAAACAGTGTCTGACTTTGGGCTGCTCGGGGATTGCGAGTGAGATCTTCTGTCTTTGACAGCACAATAGCAGATGTAACTTCATGTGAGCTCTAATAATTCAATTAGTACTTAGCAAAGTATTAGAAATAAAGTACTACTTACCTAGACTTCAAAGGATCTAAGGTTAGGTCTCTTTTACACTGCAGACAGGTCCTATTGTTTAGTTTTGCATCTAGGTAAAATAATTCATTAGGGATCGCCATAGATGCCGCCATAAAGGGTTAAAGAATGTCTAGCATCTCTAAAAAGTTACTATAAGGACTATAAAGGTACGATATAATCATGAGGCGTATATAGTCGTACTATAGTTAGTGAAGTATAGGCTTGGTTACAAGCTTCTAAAGTGTTACATTGAGCTGACTTTCTTTGCTTCCTTTGACGTTATTATAAAGCTGTACGATAGGGATGTTTAAGAGAAGTGTAAGCTAGTGCGGCAGGACTTTAAACATCATTGCTAACTAGTTCCTTCCAATTAGCAGGGGCTGCAAAGGGTTGTAAAGAAAGTCAAGTTCTAGGATATTATAAGCTAGGTAGAAGGCATAAATTTGCTGTAAGACTTACTTTTCTGCTCCTAACGCAGGGCGACGCTAACAAGCTAATTGTCTTTCATGAGGCCTAGATAGATTCCCTTACACCCTGCTCTAGAGTAGAAAGACCGCACTATACAGTCGAGCGTCTTCGATTTAAGGGCTCTAGTTAGGGATAGCAGGTGCAATCTAGTAGAATACGCCTAGCGTAGTATAGGTATTTTCTCTTTCTCTAGCAGGTAATTCAGCATTAACTAGAGGGGCTACTTGTAATTTCTAGTAGGTAGTAAATCTTCAAGATTGTTTATAGCTCTATCTGTAATAGCCATAGAAAGGAAGAGTGCTACTAGGCACATGTGTCGTTTTCTAGGATTGTTAATAAGCAGCATTGCGAACCTACATTATATTAGCATGAGACAGTAGTCGGCTTAGGGTAGCATACTCCTACCCACTACGACGAACCTAACATTGTCTCTAAAGGTAGATTTCTAAGATAAAACGCAGCTGTCTGTCTTTCCTAGTCATGAAAACTCTAGTGTCCCTATAGTATAGATTGTCTTTCAAAGCTCTGTTTAGATACAGACCTAAATAGTAATGTAGCAGGATTGAAAACGTAACCTAGATCTAGTAACAAGGATAGTTATAATTAAAGTGGTTATTCTTCTAGAGAAACAAAAAGAGGTTCTCTAGGTCACTGTCTGTTACTCAAGGATTTTAGGGACTAAAGCTTTAGCTAATTTTAGCGGTCTAACTGTTAGGATTGAAAGTTCTAATGGTTTGAATGTATGTCATGGTGCTAGAATTTGAATGTACAAAGTTAGGAGGTCCTAAAGTGTAATAAAGTGGAAATAGTAACGAGTTCTTAAGAATACAAGCATAGGAGAGTACTTAGGGAGTTATCTGAAATCTACTAGGGCTTAGGGCCTCTATTTATCTAAAGTCTTATCTAGTGTACGTGCCGCACAAAAATCAATACTTGATACTAGAACTATAATGCAGATCCTAGGAACAGGAAATAGATGCGCGAAACGGATTCTAGAACTAGGAACTAGGAAACAAATACATGTTTTAAGGAAGAGCTAGTTAGTGTGTTTCAAGTCCTATAATTTAAGCGCTGAAAGTGTAGCAAATAAAAAAAATCCTATGCTACAATGTTTCCCTTATAGCTTAATTCACCCTCCTTAGTGTAGTTCCTGTTACATAATGTTATTAAATTAAGGTAGTAATTATTTGCTTACTGTTAAAATAAATAAAATTTAAAGTACTATCGCAATAAATTAACTAATTATTGAAGCAAGCATAGTTTCTCTACCTAGTTCTAGTCCTGCCTTCTCCTCTATTATCTTCCCCTTTGCGCTGCTGCTCACGTATTATCTAGACACTATTAATAGCAAGTAACTTGTCTAGCTCCGCAGTAAAGACTTGGAGTTCTAGGTTATGCGCTACCGTCTGCTAGAAACGCTAAGTGTTTAGTATCTTTTTAGTTTCTTCTAGCAATGCATCTTCAAAAATATTGTACATATTCCACCTCACTTGCAGTTCCTAGATTCGTTGCGCTAACTAGAACATTGTAGTCTGTCTAACTAGGCACAGTTCTAGACGATGACGGTACGCTAAGTGAATAACAAAGGGCAGCGCTGTCTAAGAACACTCAATGATAGTGTGTGCATATAGAATAGACATAGCAGACAAACTGTAGGAGGATAGATCCTAACAGACGTCGTCTCAATGATAGTCTCTAAACGTGTCAAGTGACAGTAAGATAGTCATGCAGCGCCAGCACCTTAGCAGTTGTTAGGGGCAGAAAATATCCAACATCTGCTCTTTAGCAGACTAGATAGAAGTAAGGGTAAGGCTCGTGTACGGTATAGAAGACGCACTTATTCAAGGATAGGGGTCGTTGCAGTCGTCATTAGTATACTAAACACACTGCCTTTTGCAATGACTAATCTGCCCCAATGCGTCGTCCCTCAGGCGGGAGAGTCGCCTAGAAGGCTGCGCAGACTTGTTTAGCTAGTATTTTGTAGGAGTATCCTAATAGACATACATCTGTTAATTCTAAGTAGCGCTTAGTTTAGCAAGAAAGGACAACGGTTTTTCTTGACATGCTAGACGTGAGCTAAGAGTGTTAGCTAGAAATGTGAAGTAGGGGAATGTCTACTAAGCGAAATACAAGGACATAGTGTAGGATAAAAGCATAGAAACTAACTAAAGGGCTGCAACCCTAACCTTAGTCCTTAACGCCTAGGGTGCGCGAAATTAAGCGCGCGCTAAACCTTAAAAAGCTATGTCTTGTTACGTTACACAGCCGCCCTGTTGCCGCCATGGTTCACAGCAAAGCCTAACGCTAAGTGAACGCAATCTAATAAGCAAGCTTTCGTCCATGATTGTTTCCAAGGCAGCACAAAGTCCCTATCCTTGTCCTTATCCTCGCAATCCTTTAAGTGCGCAGTCTCTCTTACGCAGGCATAGAGGGTCGCTTGCTCTAAGAATCTTGCCAGAGTCTTTCCAAAGCCTTGTGCCCGTGACAATTCCTTCTCATTCGCCGCGTGATCTTGCTTCATAAGCCTCTGCACTATAGTATTCCAGTACTAGGCAAGGTCTAATGCAACGTCAGGGTCAGCATCACCCTCCTCCTGCTCCTCTAAATCGTCTCCTATGTCTTTTAACATCCTATAGAAGTGTTTAATAGCATCCTGTAATAGATCATTCTCTGCACTAAGAAGAGCCATGCTAGGTTCTATTCCTAGCTATTTTTCCTAGACAGATACCTAGAGCAAATCCAAATCAGAAGCCGTCCTTGTCAAGAAATTCTCGTCCCCCTAGTACATTATACACTTCATACTCCCCCTGCAGCGTTTACGAACTAGTCTACAAGGCTCTAGGTCAACCAAGACCTTGCTAGCGTTAGTCTCGTCGTTGCTATCAGCATCAGTCATGTCGTCGCCATTAGCATCAGTCATGTCGTCGCCATTGGCATTGGTCTCGTTGTCGCCATTGGCATTGGTCTCATTGTCGCCATCAGCATCAGTCTCGTTGTCGCTATCAGCATCAGTCTCGTTGTCGCCATTAGCATCAATCTCGTTGTCGCTATTAGCATCAGCATTAGCATCAATCTCCTTATTAGTATTAATCTCAGTATCTTCATCGCTGTCCAAATAATCATTGGCCTCGGCGTTAGCTTGATCATCTAGGTCCTCGCCAGGAGCCACTTCTGTCTCGATAGTATCCTCAGACCTCGCCCTACTGTCCTCTTCGTGATTGAGAAGCACAATTAGGTTCTCTGTAGTATTGGTCAGCTCTGTTATAACTCCTCGTAGAAATGACTTACCCTTAGTAGAGCCTTTATCCAAATCTATGCCGCTTAGTCCTTGGTGTCTATGGCTAACCCTATCTTCAACTTTGACGACGATATGTTGATCTGCTGCGACACCATTAGGGATAATGTGTAGAGAATTTGCATCTGCTTGAATACTAATATCAACGGAATCAACAATATTGCTAGAGATTACGTTGGTTAGGGTGAGTACAGCATGTTAATCAGCTACAGCACTATTAGGGATGACTTGTAGTGAATTAATATCTAGTCAAACATAGGTATTAACACCCTTAACACCCTCAACGCCATTGCTAGAAACTGCGTTGCTTGGCGTGGCCACGACATGCCAATCTACCACGCTACCATTAGAGATAACCTGTAGTAGATAAACATCTAGTCAAACATAGGTATTAACAGCCCCATCGCCATTGCTAGAGATTACGTTAGTTAGTATAAGCACATCTCTCTCGCCATTGCAGTGGCGTACTCTAGGGCTCTCCTTCAAAGGCACCGTTTCCTAGAATTTCAGACTACCCTCTAAGTACTAGTAGATGTTGCGGGGGACGGCACTCTGAGTCTGCGGCGTCTTTCTGTTAATAGTACTGTTGTCTAAGATTAAGCTATAGCTAATAGCCTCCGTTATAGTTTCTCCCATGTCCAATGTTAGTTCCTTAGATTCCCCGCTTGTGGACCCAATAATTTTGGTGTCTCTGTTAGTGTCTCTGTCCCTGTCTCCGTCAGCGCAGGCATCAACGTTATCTTGGAGCGACATGCCTAATCCTATCTATAGTGTTTTAGTTGTTAAAGAATGCGTTTCTATAGTACTAGCACTATGTGTGGCCACAATCAAGCGCGGATCCTACAATAGTGATGTATCCATTAATAGCCTTCTAGTCGTGGGCGCCTTCTCCGCCCCTTTGCAGTCCTTCTCCTCCCACTGTTTACAGTGCTTCTTGCTGCAAAAGTATAGTTTGGCCTAGGAACGTCAGGATCATTTGCATTCTTTCCCATCATCTAGAATGCCAGGACACTGCTGCATTTCTCAGGCATCTCTACTTTCCACCTAGGTGACAATGTCTTAGGGCAAGCTGTTTTGATTCTCGTATCCCAAGGTATGAATGGGACCAGCCTCGTCTCCCAATAACTAGACTCTATTTCTCTTGTCAACAGCTAGCGCAGCTGCACTAGATAAAAGCTTGGCAGACGTGTTGATGTTCTGTACGGCTGCGTCTTCAAGGTCACACTAAGGCGTATCAGATAGAACATCAATGCTCTCTATGTTAATTATAGTCTAGGCAGGAGCATGGTTGTCTAGTGCTCCCCCGTAAAGCCGTCGCAGCGTGTTTAGACGTCCTTCTAGGTTCTACTTGCTTTAGTTAGTATAGAGACACAAAAGAGTGTGAAAAGTATAAGAAGAGGGGTTCTAACTGTCGCTATAATCTTAGATTGTCTAGTTAAAAGAGCTAGGGTTGTTTTACGTGCTCTATGAGAGAGCCGTTAGATCTTAGCAAGAGTAAGGGGAAGGTAGAGAAAGAGAAGATAATACAAGAGATAGAAACGCAACTTGAAGCTAAATGACTAAGCGTTATATACTATCTTCTAGGCGGCTGTCCTAACATATAGACAGTGCGGTGCATAGCCCTCGCCCCCATAGATAGGATCTAAGTTAAATAATTTAATACAATGCTTGTTAAACTTAGAAGGGGCGCAACATCTCCCTAACAAGCTATGTTCTAACTTTGCCGCTTAGAGAGCCCCAGTGCGGGTCATGTTATACATGTTTATTAGACTAGGCTTATTTAAAGAGGCAGAAGGAGTTACTACAGCCAAGAGGGATGCTTGTGTCCCGTTTACCGTAGAAGGATTAGATAAGGTCTTTTATCTGCTTAATGCATTAACAGAAGGATCTCGTCCCTACTAAACCGCATGCTAACAAGGCAACAGTAGACGCTGCAGCGGAAGGTAGTGAAAATCTTGTCTCTTTTACTACTAAGTAATTGGATAGGGCTGCTCTTTGGCATGAACTATTAATAGGAATGTTCTCACATCCCACTCAACCTTATACTAACGTGGCAAAGTCTGCCGCTAGCTAGAGGCAACGCTGTTCGTGTCTCACTTATAAACAGATGTATTAGACGAGATCGTTCTTCTGCATGAAGCATATGCAGGGAATATCTCATCTACATAATAAACCAGATCACCTAGTCTATTTAATACACAGCCTCCCTGCTCGAAGGACCATTCCCAGGCATTAAATGTATTTTTAGCTTCAAAATAGTTTCATAGGGCACGACACTAGGCTGTTAGGATATATAGCCAAAGCTCAAGAGTAGCACAGAACGCATGGCATCACATGGAGTTGAACGTAGTTTTATACTAACAACATACCCCTACTATGCTAGATTTAAGACGTTAGCTTCGCTCACATACCCGCTGCTTGCTTTACACCCCCTCTAATTCCTCACTCTTAATATTAGACGTTAACGCCTTCCGCTTCTAATAATCAAAGGGAGGAACACTATGGACCTTGTTTATATAAGTCTAGAACTTATCCCCCGTGCTAAGAGCATCTTCACACTTTAGATAAGGGCATCGTGCTAGTAGGGACAGGGAAAGGTGACCTAGAATGTGCTTGTGCAAGACAAAAACAGTATGAAACTAAGCAAAGCGTAGCTACAAGGGAGCTTTGATATTGCCAAGACAAAAGGGGCAGTGCGCAGCAACGATGACCATGCCATGCTGTTGAATTAATCCGCAGAAAACACTAAGTTCTTTGAGATAGTTTCAAAGATAGTCAACCTATACATGCTCTAAAGCGACCCACGCTACGTGCTCGTAGCAGAAGTGATACTGAGTGGGTATAGTCCATTCGTTTAGAACGTCGTGCTTGACTGATACATGCGTCGCGAGCTCTTCGTAATTTCGAGCATAATAGCCACAGTTATTCCATCTGTTGTGTGCGAAAATCGGGGCAAGCGAGAGCTCTCCTCGGTTATTTTTTTTCCCCCACCAAATTACTAGGAGCCTGGCCAAAATTAATGGGATCCACCACCAACCCACAAATACTTAGTACATCTGATTCCTGTAAGTTGAAGCATTTCAGCTATATAGAGATACATCTGTACTGACTTTTTTGAGTGTTTTCACTAACCCGCAAGCCATGTTTCGCGCCCACGGTCTCTCTGTCGTCCCCCGCCAACCTCGACCTGCTCTATATATAAAACCTAGTACTAGAGGGCTTAAGACTCGCGTGAGAATTAACATCTGCCGTTTTCTTATAGTAGGATAGAGCAAAGAGCAGATTGCCAAGCGTAAAGGCTGCTCCATCTACGTGGTTCGAAACGTAGAGTCGAATCTCCTCGAACACGGCAGCGTACGCCGCCCACTAGAGCCAGGCGTGAAGCTTAGGAGACCCCCTAAAATTAGTGAAGAGGACGCTAAGGCTCTATTTAAAGAGCTGATTCGTTCTGGCTGGAAATATTAGGATGAAATCGCGTATTGGTTATAGATTAAGAGAGGTATTAAGATTAACAGATCTAACATCTCCTGATTCCTCTCTAAGCGCGGTTAGACTAGAAGAGCTCTAAGACCTTTCTCTATAGGCCGTAACGACGACCTTAGAGAGGCCTATTAGTAGAGTATAAGACGGTTTACTTAGGAGGATTTAGTGTTTCTTAATAAGAGTATTTTTAATAAGAAAACTAGCTGGCGGCATAAGGCGTATAGACCTATAGGCCATATAAGTCAATATACTCAGGATATAACGCGTGGGAAGACGTGGGCCATTCTACCAGCTTATATAATTAACGGCTACCTCCCCTGTATAGGCATCAAGGAGGGCTACTTTAACTACGAAGAGTTTATTAATTAGTTACGTTACTATCTCCTTCCTACACTATAGCAAACCTACGGGCACTAGCTAATAGTTATCGTATTAGACAACGTCTTAATTTATACTAACAACGAGGTTACGGAGGTCCTTAAGGCCGCAGGCCATGTAGTACGATTCCTTCTACTGTATTCACCTAACTATAATCCTATTAAGCTTACCTTCTCTGTTTTAAAGTACTAGATTAAAAGGAACTACGTTTACAGTCGTAAAAGGCACGATGGATTTAGATCTTTCCTAAAAGAGGCAATTATATAGAGTCGCTGCAATTAATTTGCGAGAAAACATTTCAAATTGTTACGAATGTCGTTCGCAACATAGGAAGTGGTAGCCATGCAGTGGATGACCAGGGGGACCTCAGGGGGTCGAGTTCGATCCGGTCGAACCCGACGACGACGACCCTTACATCGAAGGATTGGATGATGCCGACCTTGGCGAGGAGGCTTGGCATAACCTAGACACGTGACCTAACGTCACGTGATTGATCTGTCGCTCTGTGGAGACAGATCAACGGATCAGTGATCTGCTGCTCTGCGAAGACAGATCAACGGATCAGTGATCTGCTGCTCTGCGGAGGCAGATCAACAGATCAGAAGGAAACGGACTGGTATATAGGGACCACGGGTCCCCTAGTTGTTTCCTTTGTAGTTAATCTTATATTCTTGCTCCTAGGCACCTTTAACAAGTAACACTTTATTATAAACTAACCACAAGTATACTATTAGCCTACCACTCCTGACGCCTGCCTTGTACCGTTTAAAGCACAACCACCCCTGCGCTCCTCTAGCAACCCTCCCTTAGCCTAAGGCTTAGGCAAGTTACTGCCCTAGCGTTACACTTTAACTACCTAGTAGAACAATATAATAGCGTCTACTTTAAAGGGATCCTCCTCTATAGGAGAATCTAGTTTAGCTAAGTTTATAGAACGGCTTAAACAAATAAGACAAGAACAACTTAAGGCAAACAGGAAGACTTAAGAACTAGAAGAACAGCTAGAGGGTCTTACTATAGCAGCCCCTAACTAGACCCTTCTTAACAAAATTACTAAACTTAAGACTTAACTTAAGAAATACTAGAGCAAACTACTTAAGCTTAGGTTACTAGACAAGTTTAACAGAACCTAACATAAACTTTATAGCTTCCTAGCCTTAATAGCTATCTACATAGACATTAACATAAACAAACTCCTAGACAACGCTAGCAGGTTGCATTTATAGCAGCATACTTTACTAGAAAGGCTATAAATTAGTTTAAGACGTACCTTAACAAGAAGATAGGGCTAACAGAGAACACTAGGGCGCAGAGACGCGTGCCCTGTTTGCTAGCTACTAATACTTTAAGAATAAACTTAGTCTTATATTTAGGGATGTAGACGCTAAAAGAGTTATAGAACAAAAAATTAACTGTCTCTAACAAACTAAGTCTACGTTAGCATACACCTCTAAATTTAAGCAATTAGCATCTAAGATTAAATAGGACTAGTTAGCCTTAATGTTATAATACTATAAAGGATTAAAAGACTTAGTCTAATATAAAATAATCTAAATAGATTATGCCTATACTCTCTCTATACTTATTAAACAAGCTATTAAAATTAACAACAGCTTATACCTCTAGAACTAGAAGAAAGGAGAAACTTTAGACATAGTTAGAAGAAAGGCAACTACTATAGACTAGAACCTATAGTCTTAGGAGCAAACTAAGAATCTAACAAAAAGACTATAAGGGCTAATTCTAACAGAAACCTAAGGGAGACTGCTATAATTATAGTAAACTAGGACACTTTGCTAGAGAATGTAGATTACCTAAGAAAGAAATAGATTCTAGAACAGGGGCAACTAGGTTGCTATAAACAGGGAATTAAAAGAAAAAACAAGCTAAAGGGAGCGTACCTAGAAGGAAAGGGACGCACCTAAGGAACGCATTATAGCTAACTAGGAGCATAACAGCTTACACTAGACCTTCTATAGTAAAGACAAATGCCTAACCTACTATAGCATAAAGGTAAATATAGGATATTAGCCTAAGGAGGCTAGGCTAGCTATAACTTAAGAGGAAACACTAGCTATTAACAATACCCTAAGATAGAGCAGTTTGCATAGGAACTAGACTCTAACAGCTTGTCTATAGAACAAGGAGATTCTAACAAAGCTATGCCTACACCCTTATAGACTGTCTAGATAGTAAGGAAGAGGACAACAAAGACAACAACAACGTTATGCTATTACGTAATAACAATTAACTAATACAGCATGTAGAAAGATGCTATAACATAAGGTTATATTTAGAGGACCTAACAACTAGCAACAAATATTAGGCGCTAAAAGACATAGCAACAAGGAATATGTATAATCCTAGGGCTAGCAATAATAGAACAAACCTACTAGGGGTTAAC
>MCFA01000334.1:0-34172 GCA_002105025.1 Clohesyomyces aquaticus
ATTAAGTTAAGAGTCCTTAGGGAACTCCTAGGATTATACATCTCTAGGCAGCAAGCTCGCTTAAGACGACGAGGTTAACGACGATTACGATTTTTCGAACCTCTAAGAACCTATGTAGTAGTAGGTAGGGGTTAACGACAACGACAAAGAGGCAACAGCTTAGTTGTTTATATAGCGCGCGTAGCTAACTTATAGGAAGTTTTAGAGACTTATATTAATAAGATAGACAATAGCAATTAAAAGAGATAGGATAGAGATGTTAGTTTATAAGGGAATACTTAGAGAAAAACACCTCTCTGTTATAGTAGGCGATTAAGAAAACTCTGCTTGTTATATAGCATACACTAACAGTTACACTATAGGAGCTATCCTCCCTACTACTACTACCTCACCGTGGCTAACCTCTTAGCAAAACACTAAAACCTTCTATACTAACTATAATACAGTACTACGTTTGGGCCTCACAAACGTACTATAACAGTTTAAAAATTAGTTACGTACGTACGGACCACGTAACCGTAAGCAAGTAGAACATACTAAACGTATTACGTCCTGTTAGACACGTTGAATGCAGCATAACAAATATAGTATAGAATAACATCCCAATGTCTCAACGCAACTCACACATGGCAAATTTATTTCTTAGGTTCATTTTAGGCCTTCCTTGCTAGATCTGCTGCCTGATATTTTTATTATAGGTGCTTGTAGGTGTCACGTAGAAGCGTTAAATAATGCAGGAGGGCTTTAGAAAAGCTTTAGAGTAAGGTTTAATTTGTCCTACGTGTGATAATCTATCGTACAAGACCGTACGTAAGGAGCTCTATTAGAGGTCCTTTGCGCTTAATAAATATCTTCTAATAGCTTCACTGCGGATCGATTTCCACTCATTGAGTGGGTTTTTTGGCACGTAAACGACCACTCAATGAGTGGAAATTTTCCACTCATTTTCTACTTATTTTTCTACTCATTTTTCTACTCATTTTTCTACTCATGTTTATATAGTTATATAAATATTTGCTAGGCTTCGAAATCGGACTCTGCATCTCCACGCGGTGAAGCCTGGGAACCTGATCCTTGAGGGGATCAGAGCCAGCGCAGAGACGTCGTGTTGATGGCGGCGCGGCGGGTGGCGATGCCCTGTGGTGAGACAGAGCAGAGTTTTCACCGCCGCCGCGCGCGACGCAGCGCGCACCACAACACGCCTACGACAGTTGGAAACAGTTACGAACCCCTATAAACTAACAGCTACGTACATACCTACGGCAACTACATAACAAACGCTTAAAATACGACCTCTACACCCTATTCCCCCCATACACGGACGAAATAGCAGCCTAGGCAGACCTCTCATCCTGGGCTAGACGAACCTCTCACTGCCCCTCGCCTCTATGACTACGCTAAGCCGGATAACCACGATCGTAAGACGTGGATCGTCACTCTCTCCTACGGGAGAGAACCTAGGCTAGGACCCTAGGGTAACAGACACCTGATACTAACCAGAGGCAGAGATCCTGCTCTACGTAGAAGAGGAGGGTCCTACGGGACGGACAGTCATGTTACAACGGCAGTCTAGACATCATGTCGCAACAACAGGCGCTAGGAGAACAGTAGACGTAGAGCCTACACTAACAGAGCATAGGGAGAGGAGGGGGAGGGTAGAGACAGACACATGTAACACACTAGGTATAAGGGACGCTAGACACTAAAGGCATATGTAACTAAGGCTAAAGAAAGAGGGACAGAGTAGGCAGTTAAGGCTAGAGGACAATAGCACCCTACTAGTGCAGGCGTTACGCCTGCGCTTGCCTAGGGACGCACATACGGCACATTAGCGAAAGGTGTTTTTCCCCTAGTACAGGCAAGCCCTCGGGAGCTGCTTCTACGACTAGCCAACAGGGGGTTTTTTGTTCACCTAGTGTAAATTATGGCAAAAGTCTACATAAGCTACTAGAGCTTGAATTAGACGGTAAATAGATCGAATAATAATAATAATATAAATATTTGTAAATAATTTAATTAAAAATAATTAAAAAATTGCTTAATAATTCGTTGCGCTAATATAGTGTACTAGCTCTATCTATAGCTTGATCTAGTACATAGTGTACCACGCAGGGGCTCGGCTCCCCTCGGCTCCTACCCCCACGTCTCCTTAACACCAAATCTGCTCTCATGACCTGCCCTGCCTGCCCTGCTAGCTTGTTACATTGGTAAATTGATCTCTCTACATCGTGATTAGTCTGCAATCTAACGTGAATCTAATATAAATACTTGACTGATAAGGATGGCGACGACGGAGATAGAGATGGCGATGGAGATGGAGATGGCGATAGAGATGGAGATAGCGATGGAGATAGAGATAGCGATAGAGATAGAGATAGCGATGAAGATGGAGATGGAGGAGGAGTAGAGGAGAGATAGAAGGAGGGAGGCAGGGGGGTCATATAGTCTGTGTGGGTGAGCCAAGCCCGCCTGGTGAAGGAGTGGGGGGGAGGGGGGCCTACCTCAGCACCAGATTCGAAAATCTCTAAGTAGATTCACTGATTTAGTAAAAAATTAGACAATTTTACTTAGAAAATAAGCCTAAGTAGGGTTTTCTACTTAATGAGTAGGGTTTTTACACTTAATGAGTGCCCTAAGTAGGGTTTTTCTACTCAATAAGTAGGTTTCCACTCAATGAGTGGAGTTTTTCCACTCAATGAGTGCCCTAAGTGGGGTTTTTCCACTCAATGAGTGGGGGTTTTTCCACTCAATGAGTGGGGGTTTTTCCACTCAATGAGTGGGTTTTCCACTCATTGAGTGGAAAACGATCCGCAGTGTTAGGCAAGCGTAGGCTTTGACTTAGTCAGGAGTATAGCTCATGTCTATCCCCTCGACAAGAAGATACACATCCTGGAGCTAGGGGCTGGAACAGGCGCTACCTCTAGATGGGTCATCGAAAAACTTTTGCGCGCTGGTATTCCTTTCACGTACACTTTCGCCGACATTTCCACCTCGCTCGTCGCGTCCGCAAAGCGAAAGTTCGCCAAGTACGAATTCATGGAATGCGTGGTTTTGGACATTGAGAAGCCTCCACCGGAGAAGCTCTATACACGCTTCGGAGTGGTGCTTTCCACCAACTGCATTCACGCCACGAGAACTTGCTTCGTTCTTTGACGCATATACATCTGATGATTCAGCCTGGAGGAATCGGCTTTCTGGTGGAGTTTACAAAGAATATGCTCTGGTTCGGCATGGTCTTCGGTCTTCTCGAAGGCTGGTGGCTTTTCAGCGACGGCCGCGACCATGTACTCGCTGATGAGGCATTCTGGGAACAGTCGATGAAAGGCGCCGGCTTTGAGCATGTCGCCATGACTGGTGGATCCAGCAAGGAAGCCAAAACCGTACGTATCATTACGGCATTTACCGAGGAAGCTAAAACGGGTCCACCCCAGTCATGGATTCGGGAGAACTGGGAGCGAAGTGCGGTGGAAACGGTAGCATTCGATACGCCCGACGGAGACTGTATACTTCTTGCAGACATTCACTAGCCGCTCGCGGTTCCACCGACCCTAGCCGGTAAGAAATAGCCCGTCGGTAAGTACTCGCCAGAAATGATATGAGTGTCACTGATCGCGACCAGCATTGCTCATTCACGGGGGCGTGCACGTCATGCTTTCCCGAAAGGGCATTCGTCCCAAAGAAGTGAAGCACCTGTTGCAACATGGGGTTCTTCCTATCAGTGTCGACTACCGCCTCTGCCCAGCTGCGAATATTCTCCATGGCCCAATGACGGATGTACTCACCGCCTACAAGTGGGTGCGAACATTGCTCCCTTCCCTCAAGTTAAAGGCTTCCCCTATCCTTGACATAGACTCCGACCGCGTTGCAGTTGTAGGATGGTCCACGAGAGGAACACTAGCTCTTTCGTCGTCGTGGGCTGTAGCCGAGCCTCAGTCGGTCAAAGTCCCTGACGTTATTCTTGCCTTTTGTAGCCCCACAGACTATCAAGATGAGTGTAAGTTTCGTCTCGTTGGTCTGCGACCACCTTTGCTGACGCCGTTTTCCCGCCGAGTCTGAAAAAAGCCTAATATACCAAGGAGTTCAGAGATTTACATACACGAGTCGAACGCCGAGCTCCTTGAAGGAGTTTGCTCACGGCCGGTGCGTTATTCCTGTCTCCGACTCTATCCACTCCCTCTAAGTCATCGCAGATTAGATGCTACCATGTCCCACCCTCGAAAAGAGCCACCGGAGGGTGGATGTGCCCTTCGGATCCTCGCTCAGACATCATTCTGTGCGTGAACTGGCGTGGCGAGATGCTGCCAGTGCTCCGGAATGGCCTCCCATCTCCGGAGACTGTCAGGCCAGATGAACGCCACAAGTTCGAGTGTCTACCCCTGCCGTTGGAGGAGGAGATTACACGCTTCGGCCCTTACGCACAAATCGTGAGCGGCGCTGCTCAGTCCCCTACATATATCGTGCATGGCACGAAGGATGACCTTATTCCGTGGCAACAATCTGTACGAACCTACGAGGCGTTACAGAATGCTGGAATCGCTTCTAATATTACTATACTTCAGGACCAGCCGCACCTCTTTAATCTTTTCAGTGACGTGACGGGAGAGAATTGGCAGGCGGTTGAGAAGGCGTACGAGTTCGTACTGCAGCGACTTTAGAATTTCCTCTTTGTCAAACCTTCCTTAATATTAGATAAGGTGAATGATAGATGGATACCAGGGTCAAACTTTCGGACACCTAGAGCCCCAGCCACACTTGGCGCAGCGCACACGCTAGTCTTTTTGGATTACGATGTGCCCCGCATCAATTTTTCTCTCGAAGTCTCACCATCTCGGCGTTTGATCACCTCAAAATACTTAGATCGCGGTAATTTTCACCATGGAATACAACGTCTACCGAATCGAGACCCATCTCGGCATGCAGGACCCTCTAATGCCACCTGGCCCGCGGTTCCACAACGCCATATACGTGGAGACTGCTCAAAACGGAGGCGGCCGAATCATTCAAGTAACCGGCGTTATCGCAGACGCCGGCGGCATGTATTTCGAAGAAAAGTACGGTGAGAGGCCGGAAGGTTCCGACGACTTCCACCGCAAGCATTTTCTGGGTCAGATTCAATCGGAACGATACATGGAGGTGGTGCAATTGATGCGGTCGGTCCCTGCACCGCCTCGGCAACGGGTCTTTGACGCAAGGGTGATGGGTCATGTACCGTGCAAGCCGGATGGAAGCAAGTACGAGCCGGGAGAGATGGTACCGCCTTATATGAAGTGCACAGAGTGGACGTTGGGATTGGCTATTCCGGCGCTGCAGAAATCGGGCCTCTTGAATTCTACCAGAACATGAGCAAACCGACATATTGTGCACGACTTAAACGCGGACGCGGTAGCTTTGGTAGAGGAATAGTGGTTACATCCGGGACGAATCTCGACCTAAAAGCCAGTACTACTATGCGGTCCTCCTAGTCACCGATGGTGTCTCGCAGGATTGGGCGAGTCGGTTTGCCAGTATGGTCCATTGCTCTGATCATTGTGGGTGACATGAGCTTTTGGGTTGAGATCAGGAAGTTCTTGCTCGTCAGGGAAGGTTTGGCCGGTGGTACGGAGTACATGGAGGCAACTGAATACATCATATTTAACTTCTTCATTTGTGTGACTGTGGACACATCTCTAACTTCAATTTTTTTCAGCACATAATAATCACGGAAGCGTCGCATCTCACAAACTCAAGATATTAGGGCCTTTTAGGCATAACACAAATTTTGATTACAGTGAAATAGCCGCTACAGTACGACACAGAACAGATCACCGGTGACGTTAAGCTATTGAGATATCATCGAACACAGAACTCCTCTGAACTAGACGAGCGCATTGTGACCTTTTCCTGCGTTCCTTGAATCCGAGCTGAATACGTTAGGCCATCTGAATAGGAAAGAAACTACACTTCAACCGACAAGAAGAACCGGTGTCATCCACCGCAGACGGTAGGAGCAGCCGACAAAACGAGCGCCTGTTGACCTTTTTCATCCACCAAAGACACTGTATGTTCAACAGACGAAAAACAAGCAACGCGAAACTACATAGGGACCAGTGACGGAAGACTAAAGCCAGACAAAATGGGTATTGCGTATACAAATCCCGTTGACCACCGCTGTTTGCTAGACAAATTCCTGACTACGCTTAGAGGAAGGAGCTTGTGATTGTTGATCTGCATTTCCAAGGCAGCTGACGTCATTCAATTTTGTAGTAGACGCAGACCGAAGTTCATGTTCTTCGAACCCGGTTGACTTCTTATCTGATGACTGGGCCCCAGTCTGCTTCAGCCAACTGAAGGAATAGCTTGCGGATTCCTTGCCGGAAATTCGAATGAGAACCGAGTCGAGGAATTTTGTGAAGCTGTGTTGCGGGAACAAGTGACGTTTGAGAGGCCGCAACGTCGGCATGCTTGCGGCAATTAGATGAGTCCCTGATTCCGCTATAGTGTAGGTGTAAGTCGGAATGCATCTGTAGGTCGGATCCTTGAAAAGATTTCCTGCGTGAACAAACGTCACCAGTCGCAGGATCGAAGCGATGAGGCCTCTGTAGAAGCGTCAGCATTAAGTGGCCTTCACGAATCCCGTCTCAGGAAATTCAAACTTACGACGAACCCATCAGGAACGTAGCGAACAGACCAATCTTTGCAGTCAAGTCGATATGGAGCCGGTAGATTGCAGGAAGCGGCAAGATGAGCATCAGTATATCGGTGAGTATGTTCGGTACAGAGATGTACAGATACGCTTGCATGATTTCTCCACAATGGCCTCCTGGAATCGACTTATCCCACTGGAATGTGCATGGTTGGCAGATAGTGCAGCTGAGAAGGAAACCAGCCAACCAATTTAGACCAACCAGCGCGGCAACCGAATAGGTAGCTAATCTATACGATCTCGACCGGAATATTCGAAGGTATAAGCAAAGAATGGCAAGTTTCGATCCGGTTATGGCCAGGATATAGATGTACTCGACCGCTTTATCGATCTTAGCTCGGGTAGAGATCATACCAGGGTCACTAAGAAGGACAGCTTCGACATGCCGGCCAGCACCGCCCCTCTTCACGATGACTGGGATTTGTTCAGCAACAATGTCTCTAAGCGAAGACTGTGGGATCAATGAAGAACTACTTACAGAAGCCTAGAATACACACAGCCGTAGAGAAAATGTACCCAATGGGCATGAATAACCAGCACTCTAGTCCGTTCAGTGTCTTATTCAGGTATCGGCCAATGTAGAATAAGGTGATGAGCAGCGTCTGCAACACGAGGAAGACGGAGGCAAAAATGATGAGTCGGTGCCCAAGATCTTCTTCGAGGTACGATTTGGGAAGCTTCTTCAAGAGAGCCGGATCGAAAGCACCTGAGTGTGGCATTCTGACAGTCGTATAGCACCTGATTGTGGCGGCGGGAAAGCGCTTGGAAGGGGTGGACTAATTCGAAAAGAGACGGCTGGCCACTCGTATTATTTTGGAAGCGCGGCCGAAGAACCTCGATGGATTCGAGAGGAGATCATCTGTCGATACAGTCAGATGAGTATCGGACTTCAAAATTGCCTGAAGATTAAATCGCTAGTCGGTATTGCATATCGGGTAGTACAGGTCATAGTAGGCTACGGAAAGTGTAGGGGCTTGCAAGGCTTCGAAGCTACTGCAGCCTGTGAATTATCTTCGTCTCCACTATCTTCCAAGGCTCCAGGTGGCCTAAAAGAGGGTAAAGCGTTTGGAGTGCGTCGCGGACCGTTGTCGTTTGACGGAATTCCCACGGGATCCTAGCCACTACGATTACAATGCTGACCTCAAAGCTACGCCGCAATATCCAACGCTGAGAATCAACCAGTGTTAGGTTTTTATCGTCAGGAGATTCGTTGGCAAAGTGCAAGATCGACGTGGTTATCGCTGATCCTTCAACGGACTTCGAAGATTGCGGTTCTGTCTATGGCAAGGTATCATTGCATGCGGCGTAATTCATCTAGAACTTTACTGCTCCAGAGCTACCCGACGTACTGGCAGTGCAGTGGGTTTTCGAAGGTAGTTCGGTCTGACTAGTCTTCTAATATATTGAGGCGTGGGCCGCATCTCGGGCTGCTCCGGGTAAATAGCCTGCCTGAGATATGCCTCTCAAGCTGAGATCATGTGCGCATGATCCGATGTCAGCATAGTCCTCCCGTTCACGATACAGATGTGATCATGCTGGGGTGGTTGAAACTAGGTCCGCGTCGACTGCACGGTCGCCCCACCCGCCGCCATGTTTTCGGGACGACTAATGGATGCGGACGGACTAATGGAACGACCTAGACATGGCAGAACAGAATTGTATCCCATAGAGTTTCACCACATTTCAATGTGGATGTTGGGACGGGAGTGACAAGTGAGGCTCATATTCCGTATTCCGAGCTGAATTCTGCCCGGAGACACGGTAATAGCGTGCAAGATCACAGAAAGAAAGAATTTCCGCTTTGGCAACCATCATATAGGACTAGTGCGATAGAAGACACCTCTTGTGCCGACCGTGCAACCCGGGAGTCCCCACTGCGACGGACTTGGACTAATATGCCCTGCGTTTGAATTGAAGAGAGGGTCCGTCCTTGAAACAAAGGTATGCATCCTTGACGACATACTGTTGGGAATATCTCTGTCCCCAACCCATTCCTTGCTGATCATCTACTGTGCCCTTGGCGGGCGCCAGCCGGAAATCTGTTTTCCACACAGTTCTTGCAGAGACAAGCAGCAACTCCAGTGTTGCGAGATTCTGTCCGGCACAGTTCATTGCTCCAATGGAAAACGGGTGAAACGCTTTTTTAAGTTTGAGTACATCGGCTGCTGTGTTGCAACCCTCAGATTCCGAGGATGGGATCCAACGCTCTGGGCGATAGATTTCGGCG
This sequence comes from Clohesyomyces aquaticus, assembly GCA_002105025.1. NCBI lineage: Eukaryota > Fungi > Ascomycota > Dothideomycetes > Pleosporales > Lindgomycetaceae > Clohesyomyces > Clohesyomyces aquaticus. Next base: position 8,910 of record MCFA01000334.1, read on the forward strand.
TCTCCGTATACATGTTTGTCGCGACCCATGGACCAAGCAGCGCAGCCGACAACTGTTCCCGCAGGGTACGGATGTCCGTCGATGACTGCACCTCCTGGCAGTACCTCACGTGGAAGCTCACCGGGTGCGGGATGGGACAACCGAAGTGTTTCATCGACGCAAGCGCGCAGATACTTGCAGCCACTCAATCTCGCTCCAATTACGATTTCATATGCGGATGTGAAGGTAGAGCGAATTTCGGCCGAGAGCTTAGCCATGACTAGTGGGTTATTTGCCAGGTAAAAGAACAATGCGCTAAGGGTGAGCGCAGTGGTGTCGGTTCCAGCCAACACGAGAAGTCTAGTCTCAGACAGTAAGGTAACTCGATTGGAAAAAGCGGGCAGATTGGTGTCGGGATCGATAGCATTGAGGATAAAGTGGAACATATCCTGACGTTCACGACCAGAAGAACCAGATCTGTGAGTGTCCAAACGGGTGTCCACACTTTCATCTATGAAAGCATTCCATCCTTTGATCTCTGGCTTCTTCAGCGGTTCCAGGAACTTGTTTAGTCCCCTCGGTTGCATATAAAGAAGTAGTTCAAAGATTGGGGATTTGGACATCTGCTCGGGTGTTAGTGAAAGCCAAATTTGAAAGGCGTCAAAACGCTGGAAACATGCCTTGTATCCTAGAGCGACTTGTTGCATGACGAAGTGAGGTATCTTCTTCAGCTTGTTTTCGCCAGGCTCCTTCGTGTTAAAGCTTTGTCCAAAACAGAGATCTCCAAGAATGTCGAAGACAAGGTAATCTACACGGGTCGCCATGTTGTGCGGACATGTCCAGCCTTGATCTTCGGTCTCCTCGGTCAATAAATCAATCCATCGATCGATGTGGCTAACAATCAAGGGACTCGCAGCTTTGAGCGATTGTTCGGTGAACACCAGATTCAGAAGTTTCCTTTTCTTAGCATGCAGTGCCGGATCGGTCGAGTTCATGGTGTGGATGTCGTCCTTGTTGCGCTGCCAAACTCTGTAAAACCCACTGCGTTTGCAGTTGGACCGTGAACCGTAGATGTCATTGAAAGCACGAGTGCTGTTGAAGAGTATCAAGTTCGGAGCCGTGCGGAATTTATCGCCTGTTGTGACGGTGTGAGATTTCGTTCCAGTACCCTTCGAGGAAAACCCTCACCATATTTCTCAAAATTTTTCCAGATCCATACATGTCGATCACCTTTGCATGCGTGATAGAAGGATGGTAGGTAACTGATACGGCTTAGGAATGGGCCGGGGATGGAGGCTAATGGGTGGAATAATAGATTGTATATGGTCGTGACCGTGAGGTAGCTCACGATGAAACAGAGTGCCAAAGGGATGAGAAGCGCCATGGTCAAGAGCTATGAGTCGTTTTTGGTCGTGACGGCGAGGTGCTCTTTATTGCTAGTAGGGGTATATTATTGCCAAGATAAGGCGGGAAAGGCCGGGTTCACCTGCATTGGCCCGGAGGAGTGGTAGAAATGAACTGTGCCCCAGGCTTGCCCCACCAACGGATTGTCGATGGGATGCTGTCTCTTCCCCCGGCAACTTCGCCCATCTCACATCCAGTACTACTTTTTGGGAACTTTTGTTTTCTGTCGAGATTGCTTGGCAGAAACTCATCGCAATGGGGGCGCTGGTGGATCGCTTGAACTCGCGACCTTCAGAAATCGCCGAACTACTGCGCGTCGGCTCCGCGCCGGGGCTTTCTATGGGTGTTTTCCACGAAGGCCGGATTGTCTATACCAACCACATGGGCAGACGCGACATCAACTTCCCAGATTCTCCCAACGACGATTCGATATATTGTGTTGCCTCGACCTTCAAGATCGTTACCGCATGTGCCATCGCTCGTCTCGTAGCTGACGGTTTGCTGGACTGGAATACACCTATTCGAGAATACATTCCACTTCGACGGCAGGATGAATTCGGCCTGGAGGCGACACTGAGAGACCTTCTCTCCAACCGCACTGGGTTGCCCATGGCGAGCTCTTACTGGGGTCAACAGAATGGAGAGCAACTTCTTCCCAAGTCGGAATTTCTGAATATTGTTGACGACATGGAGACAGTTGAGCGACTTGGAACCACTTTCATATACTCCCAGTGGAACTATTGCTTGTTGCAACTCATCGTTGAAAAGATAAGTGGGAAATCGTTTGGCGTCTTTGTCCGGGAGGCGATTTTTGAACCATTGGGACTCACGTCAGCGACTTTCGATCAGCCGGCTGGAACTAATATTATGATGCCGCATGCGAATCTTTCGGATGGAATGGTGAAGAATATTACCACGAGCACTTTCGATTCCAGCTCAGGACTGGCTGCTGGCACTGGTGGAAAGACGAGCTTGAAAGATCAACTCACCCTGTATATCGCCCTAATGAATGCCTATCAACATCAAACTACAAACTCGCTCGATGCAACGCCCAACTCACCCTTCACTCATCTCCGTACGATTTTTACTCCTCATGTACCCATTGGTGGCTCTGCAATTGATGAGCAAGCGTACTGTCTTGGTCTTTACCGAACGCGGCTGCCGGGGAACTTAAGTTGTGCCAGCTTAAATGGAGCCCTTCCGCGAAAGGACCTACCCGTCTTTGGGGCGCTCAATCTAACACAGACAAACGAGGAGATCTTTCACCACACCGCCAATTTCCCAGGCTTCGTCGGTTCCATGTTTCTCGTACCACGAATGCACAGCGGGGTGGTTGTTATGGCTAACGCCACCCCGATTGTGGACGTCCCCGACTTCATTGCACAACTTCTACTGTCCGATCTACTTAGTTGCGGACCCCCACCAAACCTATTGAGCCTGGCTCAAAAATCGGCACAAATGCAGCTCGGCTGGTTCGAGGGGTCTCGCGCGGCCCTGCGAACGTTTAAGACAGACCTGCCACCAACTCATCCATTGGAAACATACGCGGGAGTATACCTCAATAGAATTCGAAACTTCAAGATCGTTGTCAAGGCGTTACAAAAGAGTCTGTGTCTATCGATGCAGGGCCTGTCCACCGCCTATGAGGTGCAGCCTTTGGATGGTGACTCGTTCTATTTCGATGCAGATCGAGACTTTGAAATCGTCGATCGTGGTATGTGGATCAATCCGCTTCCACAATTTCATGTATTTCATTTCAATGTTAGTCAGAAGTGTGTACACAGCCTCACATGGAAACATGATCGTTTGATGGAGGCTGAAGTGTTTGCGAAGGACAACCAAGAGCAGGCTTCAAAATTGTGAGGCTACGGCCAACGGCACCGAGCAATCAGAGTGCTATGCTTCTGGTATAGCCATTCATGTTCATCTATTCAAGTAGAAATCACGCGCTACCCGTAAAGAATGCATGTGGGTTTTCGGAGTAACAAACCCGAAGCCGAGGGCAACATCGCTCAGGAATGGTGGTCTCCTCCGGAAAAGCCCCGGGATGTGACAGACGAATAGATTGAGCGGTGCATGGGTTGCAACCCGCACACCTAACGGAAACAGTTCAAAGATTAGAACCCAAAGTACCCGCAGGTCGTACGGCAACGTCAAGTTCTCAACAACACCAGACGGGGAGTACGACAGTCCGATACCATGACCCCATCCCAAAACGCCGAGAAAACTAAGACAGTTAACTACGGGGCATAGAAAGTGGGGCAGGGATCGGAGAAGGAGCTTGAAGTATCTCTGGGGGCGAAGAAGCTTGGATCCCCGTTGGGGCGAGGCCAATACTCAGGTTCAGATTGACAACGATTCTTCAAAGGGTTGAAGTCCGGTGGACTCGGAGCAGAATGGGCAGCAGCTAAGACATCAATTCAAGGTTGCAAGCCCATTTACAGGCCCCGGTTCGAGGACTCATCCCGCTCACGGGGTTCCATAAGCGGGTCTAAATGAATTAATCGGGGCATAGATCCTACGGGTAACTTCTTATCGCGTACATGCATGTCCCGAAGGCATCGACACAACCCGCTTGCCTCATCTAGACAAATGCTTCTGCATGTGACGAAACAAGAAGATGGTGAGAATTGACAGCCGCTCAGCTATGATGTAAATAGGTTGGGTCTCTCCCAAATTCTCCACTTCCCGATACTCCTGTCGCACGACTTCATCTGCGAAACATGCGGTTCATTTGCCTTCACGGAAAGGGTACGAGCAGTCAGGTACGTGTTAACCCACACCGGAACTTGATTGAACGTCTCATTTCTTCATTGGGCCTGACATGTGATCTCAGATACTGCAGATGCAGACTGGTGAGTCCCAGCAGCACATAGACGCGCTAAATGATATGCTAAGTCGATGCTCGACGTTATAGCCGCTCTCCGTCACGAACTAGGTGAAGGACATGTTTTTGAATTCGTGGGAGGAACCGTACAGTGTCCGATGGCACCTGGTAAGTGCGCCTCTGATTCTTTCCTTCGTCGGTTTGTCCGTTCAATACCCGGGACCACGCATGGTTGACTTGACTTGGATATTAGAGATTGCCCACATATCAAACCCCGATATTCCTCATTACGAATACTTTGCGGGCGCATCTTCATACCTCGGCGCACTGCAGAAGCTTGAAGAGTACATCCAGCATCACGGTCCATATGATGGCGTGCTCGGTTTCAGTCAAGGAGCTGGGCTGGCGCTCATGTACTTGATCCGACATTCACATCTGTACCCAAGGAAACCCCTTCCATTCAGAGTCGCTATTTTATTTTCGAGGATTGGGGTGTACAACCCTGCGCATTGGATGGCGACTGGGGAGGCAATTGCGTTAGTCGAGATGCCACAAGGACTTAATAAACTGAACATTCCTGTGGCTGCCATCTGGGGCGAGAATGACTGGGACCTTTCGAAATCAGAAGCCGCTAACACGAAAGGGCTGGTACGAGAGAATTGTATCTGGTCTTTCGTACATGAGGGAGAGCATGAAATACCTCGTCCCGCTATGAAGGGGAGCGTTCTTGGTGCCGTCAAAGTCATCAAGAGGGCGATCGCGCAAGCAAGGATGGGATGAATAGGTCTATAGCGCTCTAGCAAGTCAGAAGAGGTAAAATTAATTGTCATCAAATGAATCAATTACAAGGCCAAATCATTCAACATTAACCGTGCGAAAACCCTTAGTTTGAACCTTCGACCAGTCGATTTGTCCACATCATGGCCGTGGCAAAGAACTGAGCCGCAGAAAATCCAATCGCCAGTTTGATTTGGATATTGAAACTTTCTCCAAAAATGCTCTTCACGGTGTTCTGGGTCTCCCGAGGAAGTAGGAACAGGTTCTCCGTCTTCTCTAGAACCGAAAGTAGCATTTTCGGTGATAATACCTCCTCAAGATGTGTGCGTAGATAGGGCGTAGAGATTGATGTGGCAATAGAAATCCCGATGAGACTTCCAAGAATTCGAAACTGCGCCACGGAAGCCGTCCCAACGGCTACACAGTCAGTTAGACCATGATAAGAGGAATGTGTGGTCGAACTCACCAAGGTCTCGTTTCTCCGTCGCTACGGGAACTAAGAGGATCAATCCACAAGCGACAAACCCGACACCAATGCCCAAGAGAACTTGATAGCCGTACTGCGGGGAATGGAGATCAGGTGTTGTAGGTATGCCTGAGAGAAGGACCGCCCCGACAAGCTGGAAGATCGCACCGAAGAGAATGATGATGCATGGAGAGATCTTCATTTTACTCATAAGAGCTCCGGCTAATGCCGATCCAGAAGGAACGAAAGCACCGAAAGCAAGCAGACGGACGGCAGCGCCGAGCGAAGATAGGCCATTCACAGTAATGAAGCGTTGAGGAATCTGAACGAGACAGATCATGAGCACTGCGCCAGACAAGAAGGTATTCCTGATTCGTGTCAATGTCATTTAAGCGTGAGTGAATTTGACTTGAGAGACATACAGTATCATCCCCACACAGATTCGAGACCGACAGAATCTCCATGGAAATACGGGCTCTGGAAACTTTCGGCGTGTGGTAATGAACCACTCCCAAGCAAAAAATGCAAGCACCAAGGGTGCAGTAAGTATGAGAAGCGGGAGGACGAACGAAGAACTCCACGAGTACCCTAGGGCGGCCTGTTGCAGTCCGGTGGAAACAAGCAAGCATGCCCCAAGGAGTACTAGCCCACCAAGAACGTCAATGCGACGTAATGCACCGATGGAAAAACTGGAACTCTCGTCTGAGGCCGATGGTTCGTTCCAGAGTTTGGCCGGAAACATGATGAATAGTCCGATGATAGAGATACCACAAACAGGCACACTGTGTCGTATAGTAAGCCACCTATTCCGTTTCTGATGAATGAATATTAGGTATTTCGTACTTGGGAAGAAAGATCCAGCGCCAATGTCCGGATCTTGCAATAGCGCCTCCGATCAAAGGCCCTGTTATGAGCGATAATGCAACTGTCCCTGTCAGAAAAGTGACGTAGAGCGGCCATTTCGACGGCGGAACCATCTCAAAGAAAACGAGTTGGGTCAAGGCGAATATTCCACTGCCTCCTATGCCTTGAAGCCATCGAAACATGATCAGCTGTGTCAAGGACTGGCTTGCTCCGCAGGCCCCAGAGAATATTGTGAATAACAGGAGAGTTATGAGTATGGTGGTCTTCCGGGAGATGATATCTGAGAGCTTAGCCCAGATCAGTTGAAAGCCTAAACTTTGAATTAGCGATTTCCGCTTCTGGTTATAAAAAACATACCGCAGAATGTCAATAAGTATGCAGTAAACACCCAACTACTTTTTTTAAAGCCTCCTAACTGATCCGTAATAGTCAAAAGGGAAGTACTCGTGATCGAGGTGTCCATTTGGGCAACGAATAGAGATAGAAGCAGCCAAAAAGTCACCCCGTGAAGGCGCCAGCCAATCATGTAAACCGAGTTGTCCGAAACCTCCCCCGAAGCTTCATCGCCCGAGGGGGAAACTTGTTCCAGTGTCGGCTTTTCTTCCATGGCGGTGTATTCTTCGAGCTTCGATGAATGCGAAACTGTGGATTAGAATGATTGATGCTGGCTGAGGCCGGAGACGTCTGACTCCGGGCAAAGTGAAAGGATCAGAGGTACGGCGTACGTGCGTTGCAATCTTTTCTCTGAGCGTCAGTGTTCCCAGCGACTCGGTGCTAATATGCCAGCAGCGGATGCAGCAGCGCGGCACAGTCGTCTATTACGGGAGGATAGATTAAAGCCCATCCGACGTATCACCACCCTGGCAAACGGACTTGATACAGTTGTGATATTGAAATGTCTTCCTTGCTCCTTGCTCCTTGCTCCATTCATATCAATTTATCCAACGGTGCTCGGACAATCTGTGTGCCACGGCGTGTGAACATATTCCCAACACGTAAGGTGAAATGTCGCTCTCATGCTACTGAGTGGCGTGTAGAAACATGTAGGGCTGCCGCGCCGGAGCTCGGATAAATTGGAATTAGCCAATAACTTGCCAGAAGGTCCGTTCATGGTCTGAACTGGGCACCGCTGACCCACCCCGGAAAGAAGCGAGGGTGTATGTAAACGGCCGGGTAAGCATTGGCCACCGTCGGGAGATGGCCCGTATTGCGGCCCGCAGGATTTTTAGCGCCAGGAACGTGCTCGGGAAGATCCACACAAACTCCGTAGCATGTGAACGATACGCGTGCATTTATTGGCGCTGGACAATCATTCATGGTTTGGAACTGTGCCGTTCAACACAACAGTAGAGCAGGATTTTCTTGGGAAAGCTGATCTTGACGCACTGGTCGAACCAACTGGTTACCCAGACATTGCATTATCCAACTCCGCCATTAGATTGTGACGGAAACCAAAGACAATCGCCTTGCAAATCTCCAATGCCGAGAAATTTATGAGTGCCTCTGGGACTGGATATGTAGCTAGACAGGGGGTATAAATCATGTGACTAGTGTTTCGTCCGAGAACAGGTCCTGAGCATCGCTAGTGTCTTGAAAAACAGCTAAGTAGGCCATCTTGCCGAGATCCATCATTATACCTCAACTAAGGATTGAGCGTGAACTTGATCCTTTGAAATCATATTTTACCTTGTCATCTTTCAGACAAACACCGCAAAAGTTATTACAGAAAATGATCCAGCCTCACCAACACACCGATGAGCAAAATGTTCCGGATTGGACGAAGACGATGTGGTTCCAGGCAGAACACGCTAGCATTAACGGCAACGAGAATGCTCTCACCAATGGAAATGTCTTTCCCCACCGACCAGCCGGCGGAATCATGCCGAATCGAAAATCTGAGGGCGAAGGTGGCTTCGAATTGCTATCGAACAGTCCAGACCCACATGAGGGTGCCCCTACCTTGAAAGCCACTGCACGCAAGCCTATTCATTCTCAGTCGCGCTTGAATAGTCTTAACAATGATGATGTCGGGGTAGACAATCAACATCTCGAGCCTATTGCAATTATTGGCATGGCATACAAATTTCCATCCGGTGCAGAGACAGATACGGCCTTTTGGGACATGCTTGTGTCGAAGCACTGCGCCTCAGTTGACTTTCCAGCCGACAGAATGAACATCGATGCATTCTTCAGAGACGACCCTGAGAAACCACACTCGGTAAATCCACCCAACCGAGAACTCCAAGGCATATGTCGTACGCTAACCACAGGTACCGTTGATTCATACTCGCAAGGCTCATTTTTTGGCTGACGATATCCGTTCCTTTGACGCCCATCACTTTGGTCTGTCGCCATCCGATGCTGCCGCCATGGATCCAAACCAGCGTGGTTTGATGGAAACGGCGTACCATGCATTCGAGAACGCGGGCCTATCCAGCACTGCCTATTCGGGCTCGAAGACCTCAGTTCATGTTGGCTTTTTTTCTTCGGACCACACGACATTCAATCTGCGCGACCCATTGCGGATTCCCAAATACTACGCCACGGGCTCATCCAATGCAATCCTTTCAAACCGAATCAGCTGGCATTTTAACTTGAAAGGGGCAAGCATGACGATTGATACCGCATGCTCGTCGGGTTTGATAGCCCTGGATCTTGCCTGCCAGGGTCTCTGGCAGGAACCAACGACATGGCGCTCGTAGGAGCCACAAATCTGATCCTTTCGCCAGAACTGAACATAGCCCTGTCCAACATGAATTTCCTCTCCCGCGACGGAAAGTGTTATTCATTTGATGATTGGGCTTCCGGGTACGCACGAGGGGAGGGATTTACCGTGCTAATCTTGAAGCCTCTCTCTAAGGCCCTGGCAGCTGGCGACACGATTCGTGCACTTGTACGCGGTACTGCAACCAACCAGGACGGCCACACGAAAGGCGGAATCACTCAACCGAGTACCGAAATGCAAGTGCAGTTGATCCGAGACGCATATGCACGCTATGCTCTGGACATGCGCGATACCCGATTTTTTGAAGCACATGGCACGGGAACGCTGATCGGAGACCCCATTGAGGCCCAGGCTATTGGAGAAACTTTCCGAGAATTTCGAACAAACAATGAGCCACTCTATGTGGGGGCCGTAAAATCAAACATTGGCCATCTAGAGGGAGCGAGTGGCCTTGCCGGGGTGGTGAAAGCAGTACTGGCGCTCGAGAAAGGAGTAATTCCACCAAATACGAACTTCGAGAGGCTTAACCCCAAGATCGACAGCGAATTTTATCGAGTCCGATTTCCAACACAGTGCATTCCTTGGCCCCAAGAAGGCATCAGGCGGGCGTCAGTCAATTCATTTGGCTTCGGTGGATCGAACGCACACGTTATACTGGATGATGCCTTCTCATACCTGCGCTCTCAGGGTCGTACCGGGTACAATCTCACCCCAGTCGAGCAGACGAATGAAATCCACGTGCCTGCCAACTATCCTAGCCCCAATGGCGAGGTTATTCCACGTGTTCAGAATGAACCCTACATCCTCGACAACTTAGCACTCTCACCAAAACTAATCATTCTCTCTTCATCAGACGAGGCCGGGATATCTCGCCAGATTAGCGTACATGAGGCTTATCTGAACGGAATTGGGGCTCTGGAAATACCCGTCCGACTTCCGAGCTATTCATACACGCTAGGAACCCATCGAACGGTGTTGCCATGGAAATCCTTTGGTGTTATCAATTCTCTCGGTGAAATCAGCTCCTTTGCCTCGAAAATGTCGGCACCGATACATAGTCCTACAAAAGCCATGAATCTGGGCTTCATATTCACCGGTCAAGGAGCGCAATGGCCCGGAATGGGGCGGGAGTTGCTGCGCGAGCCAATTTTTCGGGCTAGCATCGAGCGATCGCAGGCTACCATACAGCCCTTTGGTTGCATGTGGAACACTGCAGAACGTCTGAGCGCTTCAGATGTCAATTACTTCAGAGATGCCGAGTCCAGTCAAGTTCTTACCACTGCTGTTCAATTGGCACTTGTGGATCTGATAACCTGGCTAGGGGTGCACCCCTCTGTTGTGGTGGGCCATTCATCTGGAGAGATAGCCGCAGCATTCTGTGCAAATCTCATCTCACAAGAAACTGCTATGAAGATATCATACTACCGCGGTATTCTAGCTTCGCGGCTTGAGGCCACTTCCAAAATCCGACATTCCATGGTAGCGGTTGGTCTTTCTTGCGAGCGGGCGGCGTCGGAAATCGAAGGTCTAGAGCGAGATGCCACCTCTGAAGTAGAGCCCGGATCACTATCAATAAGTTGTATCAACAGTCAGTCAAATGTGACGGTTTCCGGTCCACGCTCCCAAATCATGCTTTTGATCAACCACTTGGCATCGAAACAAGTCTTTGCACGGGAACTCAAGGTCGGTTTGGGCTACCACTCCGCGCAGATGACATTTATCGCGGAGGAGTATCTGAGTCATCTCACCTGTCTCACGCCTGGCCCTTCCATCAACACGAAGAAGCCAGTCATGATATCATCTGTAACGGGTGGCGTTGTTGATTCGAGGATCGTCTGTAATGGCGAGTATTGGGTCCACAATATGACCTCCCCGTCGACTTCCTTGGGGCTGTGAGCTTCTGCCACCAATCCCGGGGATCAAGCTCGAACAGACGTTTAGACTCTCGTCCTTCTCTACAATCGCCTGTGGATGGTTGGTTGGAAATTGGGCCTCATGCGACCTTGCGCGGCCCGACAAGAGAGATTATAGACTCTTGTTCTCCCGACAACAGTGTAGTATACAGTTCCGCGCTGATTCGAAAAAAGTGTGCGCTTTCGAGCATTCTCAGTGCGGCTGGCCAGCTGCTGTGTCATTCCTTCGAGGTCGATATGTCTCATGTGGTACTCCTCGGGCTATCACCAAAGGAGCAACATTGTCTAAAGGTTTTACATGACCTTCCGAAATACCAATTCAGCCGGTCATCGCTATACTGGGAAGAGCCTGCGGCGAACAAGAATTTTCGATTTCGCAAATACGGGAATCACGACTTGCTCGGCACAATGATTAGCGAGCTCAACCCTTTGGAGTCGCAGTGGAAATTTGTCATTAAGGAAGACGATATGCCTTGGACGGTGGATCATAAAGTGGACGGAAAGGTCCTCTATCCCGCCGCTGGAATGCTCGTCATGGCGATCGAGGCGGCCAAACAACTTCTCGACGATCAGGTTCCCATCGGCTACGAAATGGAACACGTGGAGATTCCAGCACCCATTACATTGAACTCTTCCCCGGAAGGTGTTGAGGTCCGCGTTCATCTGAGTTTAAACTCCAAGAATGCTAGAGGAGATTACAAGTTTCGCATATTCTTGTACAAAGCGGATAACAATATGGAAGTTGTTTGTTCTGGTACAATACGAGGCATTTACAACGAAATGTCTTCCGATTTTGAAGACCCTCACAAACTTGATGAAGAGAAACGTACGAGAACAGATGAAATCGATTCCATCAACGCGACTTGCCTGAAGTCGGTAAGCTCCGAGGTCCTATATCGTCACGTTCGAGAAAAGGCAACGCTTGATTTTGGTAAAGAATTCAAGGTGCTTGATAGGATTCGTGTCCACAGCTCTGGAAAGGCCGTCGCAGATGTTCTACCTCGAGAGCCCGATTCCACTAGCCCCCATGTAGTGCACCCTACCCGGCTTGACGCAATCTTTCAACTCGGCCTCGCTGCCCTCGACGCATCCATCGGAGCAAAGCCGATGATCCCCACATTCATCTCTCGACTTCAGTTACCAGCTTCCGGGCTTGGGCACAAGAGCCAACCGACATTACAGGCCTTTGCTTGTCTCCAAGCAGTGACTTCGCGAACTGCAATCGTCGATATTAAGGCATCAGACATCACAGATCTCAATCCACGCGTTGAGATTCTTGGGTTGGAGATTACCGCTCTGACATCAAATACGGAGGCTAGGTCGACTTTGGCCAACGCACCATATACCTGCTTACGTATGGAGTGGAAAGCTGATTTCGATACGATGAAGGATAATGAGATCCAAAATTACTGTGACCTTTCAAGGCCGAACACCGATGAGCCGGTTCAATATTTCAGGAATATGGACTCCATAGTGTATCAGTACGGTGCAAGAGCGTTGCAGAAGATTGATGAACAGGGTGGATATGTGGCTCCGAACATGGAAAAGTACGCGAACTGGCTCCGCGCACAGATCGACGCCTTGTCGTCTACCCCCTGGATGGACGGCCATGAATTTGAGAAGTTGTGTCAGTGCGACTTATTGGCCGGGACCAAGCGAGCGCAACTAAATATCGAAGTGGGAAAGCATCTCACCGAATTCCTTCGCGGGGATCAGATCCGCTCCAAACAATCTTTGCCGACGAGGAAGAGGTCACTGCTTTCTACCGCGAGCTTATGGAAGAAACCACTGCCATTGGACCATTCAACCGGTACCTTGACACAATTGTTCACAAACGCCCAGATCTGAAATTCCTAGAAGTTGGAGCTGGTACAGGCTCCTCTACATCGGCCATAATGCGAGTCATCGAGGATCCTAATATCGGCACACGATTTGAGAAGTATATCTACACCGACATCAGTCCATCGTTCTTTGAACAGGCAAGGTCAAGATTCTCAAAGCATACTCGGATGGATTTCCAGGTTTTCAACGTGGAAGCCGATCCATCCTCGCAAGGGTTTGAGCTAAGTGGCTACGATGTGGTCATTGCAGACAACGTCATACACGCTACCCAAGACTTGCGTACTACCCTCGGCAACATTCGAACGTTATTACGGCCAGGAGGAAAGCTTATCCTGAAGGAACTTTCAACGCCTCGTCGACTGCTGACAGGCTTTGCGTTTGGTCTCCTTCCAGGTTGGTGGTTAGCAAAAGAACCCGAAAGAACTTCGAGCCCACTAGTCACAGAGGAAGTATGGAATGAGTTACTCTGTGAAACTGGGTTTTCCGGCGTCGATCTCAGCTTCCCGGATCATTTCAGCGACGAGGCTCATATCTGGACAATGATGATATCGACCGCGACAGATGCAACACCGATCGTCGCACCGACAAATAGACAGGCAAATACTTCACCAGTTTTCGTTCTCGATGCAGGGTCTTCTATGCAGCAAAACTTCGCGCTCAGACTTGCTCGCGAACTTGACCTCCCAAGCGACCCAAGTTTCTTGGATCTATCGGAAGCGTCTCGTCTCTGCGAAACAGAACCAAACACCCACAATTTCATTTTCATTGCCGAGTTGGGCCGATCGGTGCTGACTAACATTGAAGAACCGATCTTTCACGATATTCAGCGTCTCTTAGGGCTCAGCCACTCTATCGTCTGGGTAAAGAGCGGGGCAACTGACGACGGATATTCAGACCCCGAATACGGCATGAGTGACGGCCTGCGCCGAGTATCGAGACGAGAAATTCACAACACCCTGATCTCTGTCTGTATTACAGATACACAAGCAGCTTCTATCACGAATGTCGCAAAAGTATATCGACTGGTCATGGAATCCCCCGGAAAACCTGCCGATCTTGAATACGAGTATCACGAGATGGATCGCAAGTTGTGTGTGGGAAGACTCATATATGCCCGGAAGCTCAACGAGCATGTCTTCAAACGCACATCACGTCCGGTGATACACCAGCAGGTGTCCGAACGATGCTTAGAAGTTGGAATTCGCGCTCGTGGCTTACTGGATACCATTGAATTCTCCGAGGACCCAACATTCAACAAGCCCACCGGCCCGGACGAGGTTGATGTTCAGGTCAACGCCATGGGACTCAATTACAAAGATTGTCTAACCCTTCTTGGAAAGTTTGACAGCGACCTCTTCGGCAGCGAATGTGCGGGTATCGTGCAAGCGGTCGGCGCAGACGTATATCATGTCCAGGTTGGCGATAGAGTCGTAGTTGCCTCTCATCATGTCTTCAGAACATATGTCAGAGTACCTGGGCGTACCGTTTTCCGGATACCGAGCACTATGAGCTTCGTTGAGGCGGCCTCACTCTCCACGAATTTCAGCACAGCTTACCATAGTATAATCAACCTTGCGCGTCTCCAACGAGGCGAATCAATACTCATCCATGCTGCTGCCGGAGGCACTGGTCAAGCCATGATCCAATTGGCACGGTATATTGGCGCTGAGATCTTCGCCACAGTGGGATCCCAGGCCAAAAGAGACCTCCTCGTAAAGCATTACAACATTCCCAGGGACCATATATTTTATTCACGCGACAAATCCTTCGCGGAAAGTCTGATGAAGACCACGAAAGGCCACGGCGTTGACGTCATCATCAACTCGACGCAAGGCCGGCTCTTGGAGCTATCGTGGAACTGCATCGCCATCTGCGGGCGATTCGTCGATATCGGTCTGAAAGATGCCTACTTGAGAAACCATTTGCCGATGCATGTTTTCCAGAGAAGCGCTTCGTTTGCCAGTGTTAATATGAACTCAGTAATGCTTTACAATGAACAGCTTACAGTCGACGTCATGAACGGCGTGCTGAAACTCTTCAGGGACGGTACCTTGAAGCCGGCAAATCCTCTCCACGTATATCCACTGCAGGATATTGAGCAGGCCCTTCGATTCCTTCAAAGCGGCAAGAGTAGCGGAAAAGTGGTACTGGAAGTAGACAAGGAGGCTTATGTTCCTGTAAGTTTACCACTCAGCGTTTGGAGTCTGTCCACTAACCAAATCAGATTGCGCAAGGTCCAGATTCAGACTTTGGGTTCTCATCTGATGCCACCTACGTGATTGCCGGAGGTTTCGGGGGAATTGGACGTAGCATGGTACAATGGCTAGTGCGTCGCGGTGCAAGGCATTTGATCATTCTCTCCCGATCCGCTGGAAACGAACGAGCACTGGAGATGCTAGACCAGCTACGTTCGATCGGTGTGCAGATCAAGTGTCCGCCGTGTGACATTGCTGACATAGGAGGGTTGAAAATGTCGTTGAGAGAGTGTGAAGAAACAATGCCGCCAATTCGAGGATGTATTCAAGCTGCAATGGTACTTCAAGTGAGTTAACCGCCCCAAATCTTTAAGACTATCGCTAACATCACTTGCCTAGGACGCCTCCTTCTCTGACATGTCTTTCGCAGACTGGCAGCGTGCCACCCGTCCGAAGGTTCAAGGGTCCTGGAACTTGCATGAAGCATTGCCTTCCGGGATGGACTTCTTCGTGCTCCTCTCGTCCTGCGCGGGGATATTAGGACATGTAGGACAGTCAAACTACTGCGCTGGAAACACATACCAGGATGCCTTTGCCAGATATAGGTCCTCTCTTGGAGAGAAAACCGTATCCGTGGATGTTGGTGTTGTTCTTGGCGAGGGCTTTGTGGCCGAGGACGAGGAACTCATGCACCGCTTGATGAGACACAAGGTGTTTCGACCGAACACTCTTGCTGATCTCTTCGCCATCTTGGATTACTATTGCGATCATCGCCAGAAGCATATTACAGCACAGGAGAGCCAGGTTGTCACCGGGTTCGAGCTTCCGGCCAACATACTGGCCCAAGGAAGCGAAATGCCGAGCGCTCTCGAGCAACCCATGTTCCGGTGTCTACACCAGGTGGAAGGGGCACTGAGGAGCAAAAGTTTGACGAAATCAACAGCGCTGACCTTTCGGGTCCAATTGGCGAGCGCGCAGTCCCTGGATGCTGCCGGCCTTATTGTCTCCGAAGCGCTCATGACGAAGCTGAGCAGAGTTCTTGGGCTGTCTCTGGAGAACTTCACTTTGGACTCGACATTGGACAGCTACGGTGTGGATTCCTTGGTGGGCCTTGAGCTGCGAAATTGGCTCGTGAAGGAGTCGGGTGCCGAGCTCGCTGTGTTCGAGATTCTTGGCGGGGTCACTATAAGAGACATTGGCAAGGCAGTTGCATCAAAAAGCTCCTGCCAACAAAATAGTGAAGGGGGAAGATGAACCCATCTACACATGGAGCTTGGGAATTACTAAGAGCTGTTCCGAATATATATCTTTTGACTTCTCATAATGCCACATACATCATCTCCGAATTAATGAGTGTAT
The DNA here is from genome assembly GCA_002105025.1 of Clohesyomyces aquaticus. Classification (NCBI taxonomy): domain Eukaryota; kingdom Fungi; phylum Ascomycota; class Dothideomycetes; order Pleosporales; family Lindgomycetaceae; genus Clohesyomyces; species Clohesyomyces aquaticus. Next base: position 25,261 of record MCFA01000334.1, read on the forward strand.
CTCTAACGGGGGATTTTCACAATTCAAACCGCCAGGGTGTTCAGTAGGAAGGATTACGAGTCGTACTTTTCGGTTACTTCCTGTCACGTGAGCAGGAAGGAAGTAGGAGAGCTCTGAGCCGTAACGGTACGGTATTGAGGCTGAGAAGTATAACCGTATCCTTTTGACCTCTTGGCGGTCCTCCTGGCTACTTAGTAATCATCCTTGGCAGTGAATGTTCCTTAGACAGGCTGAGTTCCTTAGTAATTCCCTTATAAAACAGCTAAAACAGGGAAGAGTAATCAACCGTTACGACGTAACTTTTCGCGAAAAGCTGAGAAGTACGAGAGCTTTAACAGGAAGTATTGTGTAACCGTAAGTCGCCTTGACATCAGGGCAAGAGGAAGTAATACTAATTTGAGACGTAACAGGGTCAAAATCTACTGAGTCGAAAAGGATCCTTCCTGCTGAACACCCTGCAAACCGCATTGGAACTAGTTGAATCTGTGTAGTGGTGTGGCCGCCCCTTCACTGTGAATCAGTTCGACGGCACCCCTACCTGAACAACCTAGTCTCGCTCCCACTCCCTATCGCGACTCTCCAAACCATCTCCTCACATCTCCGCCCTCGGCTTCCACCTCACATATGGATGTTCCGCTCCCTTGGCGACAAGGTAATCCACATCCAGCGTATTGACCAATCCCGGATGCGCCTGATCAATATCTGTAATCCCGCAAATGCGCATCGAAGTCTCGAACTCGTCCTTCAGAATTACGCCTTGAATTAGCACCACGATTTCCTGTTCCCCAAGAGTAAGATCTCAGACTTACTTTGCGTGAGATGCTCAACTCCTTCTTGATCATACGTCAACGAGTACAAATACGGTCTTCCGACTCCCACGGCCGTAGCCCCCCAGCGAAATCGCTTTGAGGATATCGGATCCACATTCGAAACCGCCGTCGACGTAGACTTCGAGGCTGTCGAAGATCTGCGGACAAATGCGGTGCACTTCGAGGAGAACGAGGATACTTTTCTGGGCACTGTTGAATAGTCAGCAACGTCACAGTGTCGAATCATAGACCGAGGACTCACCCATCCAACGACCGTCCCCCATGGTTACTGATCATAACGCCCTCACACCCATACCTCACCGCCATGACCGCATCCTCCGCACTTTGAACCCCCTTCAACACAACCGGCAGTCCACTAACCTTCTTAATCCACTCCACATCCCCCCACACCAATCCCCTTTCCACATACTGCGCCATCAGCCTCCCCATCCCGCCACCTTTCTTATCATTCCCCGCCACCGCGCCCGAAATCGCACTCTTAACCCCGGTCTCCGCAGCAATCCGTTCATCTGCCTCCCGTTTCCCCGGAACGGGCGCATCGACAGTTATGAAAATCGCTTTCACGCCCAGGGAAACGGCTTTGCGGAGAAGGTCGGCGGTTTTGGGGCGGTCGACGTTGACGTAGAGTTGTAGGAAGGAAGGTTGGTTCTTCGTTCCGGCGCCTACGATTGCTGAGAGGGGGTACGAGGCATTACTGCCAATACACTGTATAATTCCCTTGGTGCCTGCTGCGCGGGCGAGCGCGAGTTCGCCGTCGGGGTGGGCAAGGCGCGCCATTGCGACTGGGGAGATGAAGAATGGGGGTGTGGAATCACAGCCTAGGATTTTGCGCTTCATGGAGACATGTTTTACGTCACGGAGGATTCGGGGTCGGATCAGGATGCGCCGAATGAGGGATTTGTTGAGGGAGTGTGTGATTAGGTCGGTGGCGGCGGAGGAGTAGAAGGCCCAGGCTTTGGCGGTTAGGGTGTGAGATGCTACTTCTTGGAAGTCGGGGGCTGAGATTAGAGTGTGTAGGGCGGGCTTTTCGCACACGATTGGAACTCGAGAGGGAAGCTGCACGGTGACGGGTGGTTGAGTTTGGGTTTGGGTTTGGATCTGAGGAGAGGTTGATTGGGCCGTTTCAGCTTCGAGGATAGTGGCCGGTGGAGGTACATCGTTGGATGGAAGGAGGTCGCCAATGAACTTTTCGGCTGCTAGAGTCTCTTCGAGCATTCCTGGGGCGTGAACCTCGTTGTAGGCGGATGTTGCGTCGAGGCCGGCATATTTTAGAATTACTGGTATGGCTTTAGCTGCCATCCTCGCATGAATCATAGAAGATATGGGCTGTGTATGCCTTCGGGACCTCCGGGATGATTGTTCAACAAGTCAGTGACGTCCCATACTTTCGATGAGACAGCTATCCAGCAATCATCGGGTGTGTTGTGCGATCTGATATCACCCAGGGAGAGGGCTTGTCGGACTTCCATTTTGAAACGAGTGAGTGCTTATTGCTTCTTAGGCTTCTTCAAAACATGAGCAAGTTGTTGCAAAACGAAGAGTACAGCGCAGTGTAAACTGTGTGGAAGCCTAAGAACATAGAATCAAGGAACAGAGTCTGATCAAGGAAAATCTTTCCCGGTAAACGCGCCATCACGAAACAGATCTTCAACACACTCCTCCACACGATCTGTCGCTCGGCCTCTCCAATCGGACTTCACCTGTGCGGCGATGTTGTCGGTGCATTGTACGGAGTTGCGGTCTTCTCGCCGGTCCCAGGTTGTGGGGATTTCGGAGCTACCACACAGCTTTTGCGGGTGGGACGTGGATAAATGAATCGACATGTTATGACGGACAACGCAACACGACTCTCCATACAAGTTGGCGAAGATTTTTGCAGTACGTACTTGGTAAATCAGATCCTTGTGGCAGGTGTTTTTCACCAGCTGATACCACCGCATCCGAGATGGTGTCTGAACCGAAACCGGCAGATGGCCATATAGAGACAAACCACCCTCGCGCCGTCTGTCATTCACGACGCAGGTAGGGTGTCTCGGCTCCACATTCAAAACCCATGTTAAAAGGAGTCCGCATGCTACTACTACCCCACCCGATGAATGTCTAAGGTGTCGTGGTCCCCAGACCTCTCCTTTTGTTTCTAACAACGATGTTTCCTCGTGCCAGAGATGCAACATCTCCCTCTATTTCAACCAAAGATCGCGTGATACGGTGCGTCGAGCGCGCAATGCGTACATGTTTGGGAACGCTTAGAGTTGGGCGGACGGTGCGCACTGGAGGCTAAAGAACGGCGAGGCGCGAGCTCTGGGGTCAACAAGGAAATCGCACATGTCTTCATGTATGGTGGCTATGTATGAATGCTGCAAAATGAGTGCGCGATGCGAGGGCTTGACGTTGAAGGTCGAGGAATCGCTACCCCTTCGGCTGCAGGTGGACTTGTATGGGTCTTGGCGTGTTGATAGTCTGCATATCGTATATGGTGCAGGTAGCATACGTATACCATAGCCGTGCATAGTTCTAAGATATCTGTAGTGAGGGTACCTCTAGTCACACTCGAGGGGTGGGTGGGTATACGAAATGCATTTGCGAATTCATCAGCCCGTTCAACTTGCCCCACCAGAATCCCCTCCCCCTCCTCCACCCACGCTATCTCCTTCACTCGTCCCTCCACCATCTCCTGCAGTCACCTTTGCTCCTCCCTCTCCCACCACATTTCCATCGACGCTCCCCTCTCCCGCTGCTCCTGTTTCCGTGGGTATATCCCTCCCCTTCTTCACTCCTCCCGCTCCCGCTCCAGGGCCCACCGCTTCCTCCCCCTTCCCAGTCTCCGTCTGCCCAAGATCAGTTGCCCTCCAATAAACCACTTTCCCCAAATAATTCTCCCTGGCAGCCTCAATATGTCGCTTAAAAGCCTCCGGGTCCTTCTTCTTCCTCTCCCTCAACGAATGCATTTCCCAATCCTTCAGAACCTGCAACGTCGCAACCACCATCGCCGGATCCGTATCCTTGCTCCGAATCCACAACGTCTCATCCGGGCGCGAAACCAGTGTGAACGTACAAGACCCTAGGATAACGGATTTGGATAATTGGAGGCAAGTGTTGCAGAGATTGTGTTGTTTGACGCACGTCCTGCACAGCCAGCGATGTCCGATTATTGGGCTGATATTGCATCCTCCGCATATAATGTTGTTGTGGACGTCAAGGTCGTCGATATGTCCGTCAAAGAAGGCGTGATCGGCCACGATTTGCCCGTACAATGGATCCTGCGCTCCAACCCCATATCTCTGCGTACTGACAAACAACGCATGTCGCGTTGCGCCATACAAATACCCTCTCAACGGATTAAGTGGAATATGGCTCACCCACTTATACACCTTCCCATCCGTCCCAATGAATTTCAATGAATCATAATTGAGGCCGTGGAAGTATCCGCAAATGAGATCGTGGCCTTTGGAGGGGGTTAGGGTCTCGGTTTTCTTGAGATTGGATGAGATGTCGCGTTTGATGTTGTACGTCCAAGGCCTCTCGGCGGTCTTGGATATAAGCTTTCCCGAGGTGGTTGGGGAGGATGTCATGGTCCATGAGAATCGAGGGTCGCGGAAGCTGCCGCCTTTGGTTTTGAAAGTGAAGTGGAATTTGGGAGGAGTGGGTGTGCGGGCTTGCTCGTTCCGTCGGGCGGTGCTCCAGGTGAAGGATTCTATTGCGTCGAGCCAGTCGGATTTCGGGCCTGGGGTGAAGGATCCGTAGAGGGTGGATGTGATGGGTGGAAGCACCCATTGTGGGGGATACGGAACCTGACGCTGGGTCTCGAGATAGGTGGCCAGGCCAAGGGGATCAACAGCATCTGTGGGAGGTGGCGCGGATCCCGCGAATTGAAGAGATGAGGTGCCATACATTGATATGGGTCTTGGTGACGAGAATAATGGAGGCGGCGAATGTCCGAGATCTGGGCTTAGATGAGGTTGGGAAGCTTGAATCGGTGGCTGAGCACCATATGGCCCAGCCAGATAAGGGCCCTGCGAATGCGCTCCTGTGGGCAAAACCTCCGGGAACTCGCTGCTCATAGCCACTGGAGAAGGTTGATGGAATGTGACAGGTCGCTGATGTTGGCTTAGATTACTATTAGACCTCGCCCGCGCCTCTGCCAGCTCTATCTGCGACAGATGGCGCGCCAGCTTCTCATCTTCACTCAACTGATCTGCGGGAGTCGATGTGGGCGGCGCAGTCGGCAGAGGCGCTGGGAGCTCCGCAACCGGTACCGACGCATCGAGTTCTGCGATCGCGGGCGCATTGCCGAAGGGTGCCGTCGGATAGCTCTGGGGGAAAGCGTACTGGCCTGGGATCTGAGCATAGTGGGGGTAGTATTGCGGAGCCCCGGTGTTTGGTTGCGGAGGCCCCGGTCGGGGTGGATACGTTTGCGATGGGGACCTTGGAGGGTGGTAGGCCTGGTTGGGGTTCGGAGATGACATCGAGGTTTGTCAGGAGAGGAGGAAAGAAAGTAGAGATAGAAAGATAAAGGAAACGCGCGTAGGTACTTGCAATACACTCTATGCGCAGCTGTGGCAAAACATGGGGTGAGATGATGAAAGGTTAATAGGCATTCGGCCCCCATATGATGAAACCTCAAGTTCGAAATGAGCCACCCGGATCTACGCGTTGGTGCGCGTCAGTTGTACCCTGCGCCACAAGGTAAGCTCGGCGAAGGGAGCGGTTGTCGCGTTGCGACGAAGATTATCTCCGCGTATGTCATTATGAGGACTGTCTATTGATGCAAAGAGACATTTTCTTGATGCCCCAAAAGGCTGGCAAGATCCGAGGTTATCGTTGTCCATTTGGTGGCGTAAACGGCTGAAACGTGTGTGGGCCGGCGTCACCACCAATCGGATCACGCTCTGCCTCGCAGCCTCAATCCAAGCCACATATCCCAGTGCTTCATGCGCCATGTAGGTCCGCTCCCGAGGTCCAATCCTAGGTATGTATGTGCAAGGAACATTGACTTCGTCAAAATTTCTCTATACTATCTACCCCTCCACCCATCCAACCGCAAACCTACAAAACCTGATCCTCTGTCTCCAAAACGTAAACGCCACATTCACAATCTCCTCTCCTTTTACCCCCTCCCCCCTCTCCACGCAAATACTCGGATAACTCAACTCCCTCCTCTCCCTCCTCTCCGAATTATTTGTTAAGCAAAACCCATTCCCCTCCTGCAACACTCTCCCCTTCCACGTCTTCCCGCCATCCCCACTAATCCCCACCGTCATCGCCTTCCTCGGCACACCCCAAACGGCTTCCATTTTGGGGTGAGTTGAGGGTTGGTTTTCTCGGGTGTCGGAGGAAGAAGTGATGTCGTCGTACAAACCCTCTCGTTTCCTTTGCCCGGGTTGGTAGCAGGAGTCGTTGTACACGATTATTAGACGGCCGGAGGAGAGAACGTCGAAACAGACAGGGTGTTCAACAGTCCGTAATACGTTACGGCTCGTTAAATTGAGGCACGTAACTTCTCACTTTGTTAGTACGTACGTATGGTATTAAGGAAGGAGCTTGCTACTTACGTACGTTTCGCGAAAAGTTACGACGTAACTTCTTATAATTTCCTAATATAGTTGCTAAGAGACGTTAACTTAGAGTAAATTACACGCTTCTAGAGCTAGTTTTTTTATAATTAAAGCGCTTTAATTATTTCTCTAGTAAGGTAATTCCTATAAATAGTAACAGTTTGTTTGCCTCTACTAAAAGCCCTCTTATAGTCGCAGGATGTATAGGGTACACTAAGGAAACCAAGGGCGATTTAGAAGAGCGTAAAGTAGGTATAACAACCGTTAGTGAGCCACTAAGCTAGCGGGTTGTGGTATATAGGGTCACCCTCCTTGGCTATGGCAATGTCTTCTTAGTAGCTGTTAAAATACTGTTATAACTCTGTTGTTCTCTGCTGTTTTTTGTACGACTTTACGCTAGTAAGAAGGCTAAGGTTAACAGAGAGTATTCGCTTGTAATCGTTGTTATAGTATTAGGCGCTAGGAAGCTTTCTCTAAGTTAGTTATATAAGCTTATCTAGCTCCTTGTTGTCCTCTCTATTGTTAACGTATTGTTAAAAAACTTCTCTAATTAAGTCTTTAACCTTTCTATACTACTTATAGTATTTACGCTAGTAGTCTATAAACCACGCAAATTAGAGCCTAGGGTTAAGTATAGTAGCAACGGCGTAATAGGAAATTAGTAGATCTATAACTATTTTCTCTTAGTAAGTAAGAAGCTTCTTAAGGCCATACAAGACGCCTAATCTAAGGTAGCAATTGTTACCTTTACTTTAAAGCTCTACCTTTAACTTTAAGAGCGCGTTGTAAAGGTATTATAGGTTAGGGTGTAACGCTAGGGCGGTAACCTGCCTAAGCCCTTGGCTAAGGGGAGGGTTGCTAGGAAAGCGTAGGGGTAGTTGTGCTTTGAACGGTACAAGGCAGGCGTTAGGAGTAGTAGGCTAATAGTATGCTTGTAATTAGTTTATAATAAAGTGTTACTTGTTAAAGGTGCCTATGTGTAAGAATATAAGATTAACTACGAAGGAACTACATAGAGGATCCGTGAGCCCTATATACTAGTTAGTTCCTTCATGATCTGTTTAATCCGTCGTTGCTAAGAGGCATAGATTACATAGATCGTTGTTCCCTTAATCTGTTAATCTGTTGCTGCTAAGTAGTATAGATTAACAGATTAGCACACGTGATGTTAGATCACGTGTCCCTGTTATGCCAAGCCTCCCTCCTAAGGTCGTTGGTTTCTAGAGGGCCGTCGTCCCACGCCTCTGTCATTAGGTCCACGCTGTTGTTAGGCTTAATTAGGTTAAACGTAACACCCTGTCATGCTATTTTGTTTATAATATTACTCTAGCAAGTAATATCTATAACACTATCTCCCCCTTCTATGCTATCTAGGGCAAAGTTGTTTTGTTCTAGGTCTGCTAAATAAATAGCGTGTTAGCCCTACTTAATTAGTTAGCTAAGGTTGTCCTCTATGCCTCCTTCCTGTAAAACTATTAACAGTGCCTCTAGTTCTACCTTACAACGTCTTTGTCTTGCTAATTACGTCTCTTATAACAGTTCTATTATGTTGCTGCTATTACGCTGCTTATAGTGTGTTTGTCTTAGCCCTAACACTAAATGTAAACTGTCTCCTACTAATAGTTAGAGCTATAAAGCCTATATTAGGGCAAACGTTTATAGTCTTTATAAATTCCCTAAGGGCCCCTAGGTCTCTATGTCTAAATATACGCGCTTAATCCTAACTACGTAATTGTTGCTTACCTTGTTTAGGGAGAGCTATTAACTAGTTAAGAGAGAAAGTAGGAGCTAAGCTAGCTAAGGCGATCTATTAGCAGGAACTTGCGCTTAACTAAATAGCTAAGGTGTCTCGTAGGGTGGCAGAGGCTTATGCAAAGGTCCTTTAGCTCTAGAAACATTAAAAGTTTTTTGCTAAGAAGAGTTTATAGCAGTTATAACTTATAGAGGCGATGCTAGATAAGGAGCTAGACGATAAGGATAAAACTCTAGTAGCTCCCCTATAGGAGGCAGCAGTTGACCTAGGCGCCTCTCATAACGCCAAAGATAGCAGTAGTCCTCCTAGCTCGCCGCTAGGCGAGCTAGACTTTAGGCTGCTAACCCCTAGGTTCCTTTAAGAGTTAGGTTATAGAACTCTATTAGCTTCTTAGGGCAATTAAGGTTCTTCTCTAGCTCCTATGTTTTATCCTATAGTTTTTCTTTTTTATCTGTTCCTAACTACCTAACAAGGTAGTAGTCTTTTCTATTCTATACCTTATGCTATAGGATTATGTTAACTTCCTATTCTTCGTCCTAGCTATACGTAGCTGCTTTATAGACTGCTAGTTTCACGTCTTAGGGTGCTTTTTTTAGGAGCGAAACATAGAATGTTAGGTAGATTCTTATAGTTCTAGGTATTTTAAGTTTATATGCTACTAGTAAGACCTGCTTTTTAATCTTATATAGTCTAATTCTAACATAGTTAAGTTTGCTGTTAGGGCGTTAGCTCTTAATGTTTTTTTAAGATAGCTAAACTCTTTCCCCTTCTTAA
>MCFA01000335.1:0-34165 GCA_002105025.1 Clohesyomyces aquaticus
GTGCATGGAATTCTGGGAATGGCGGGAGTCTAGTTCCGCTTACGAAGATCTGATGTTGGGTTCGTGATTTGTTCTGGGAGGTTGATGAGGGAGGAGGAGCCCGAGAGGTCGAGGTTAGCACGTGGTTAGGTTGTGGTCAAGCGAATTTACATCGCGCACTAGTCCTTTGTTCGGAAGACGGCCACAAACAGAGAGAGCATTCTCATGCGCAGTGGGATCGGGCTTCTTCTGAGCAAATATAGAACAGCACAAAGGGCTCAATGCGAGAGATGAACCGAATAACTGAGCTTGACCTCATGTCAGGGCATGGAATCCATTGAAGCCCCATAACCCACTGAACTTGAAAAGTCGACCATGGTCAGTCTTCAACCTCCTTTCTGACTACCCTCCGAAGCCACCATAACCAGGGCCTACTACCATCAGGCCTCGGCTGTTACTGATACTGTGTTGCTCCGACATCCCAAGCTCTTCCACACACGCCAAACAGAACAAGCACACATACAAACACCGCACCAGGTGCCCCGCCAAATGATCCCTCACATCCCAACAGCAGAATCCGATGCATTTACCTTCATCCCTTCATTTCCTGACCCGTCCCAGCACCACTATTTCCCCACCAAAGACTTCCACTTTCCACCCCTCGCGCGCCAAGATCCTCACGACCGCGGGGCCAATCTTGCCTTTCCCGCCCTCGCTATGTCTTCCCAGCCCTGTTATGATCCTGTACCCATCGCCCACGCCTCTCCTACCACCCCCAGGAATCCGCGCTTCGCCCAAGCCATCCCACCACTTCTGAACCCTCTCCCTTGCAATGCGTGTTGCACTATTCACACTCACGCCGTGGAGGTCGAGGTGCGTTGAAGAAGACTGCGAGGCTACGAGCGCGTCCGCATCCATCTCAGTCATGGCTTTGAGATTGGCGTTGATATCGCGGCCAACCTGAGAATAGTACCCGGCTGCTGATCTCATGAGGGGAGTAGATTTACCCTTGCGGTAGGCGACGGATGCTTGCTCGAATGCTGCGCTGCGGGCTGCGAGAAGAGAGGCTGAGGTCTGGGGGACGGCTGAGGGTGCGAGAATGGGAAGCTCTATGGGGGCATCGGAGGCGTTCTCTGGGATGCTAATTGGGGCATATTTTGGGATGACTTCAATCCCACCTCGAAGTCCGGCGGAAGCCCCGGGAACCGACACGAGTGCCTTTGCGAGTTCGTGAGCAGAGGCGCTGGACGGTGATGAGAGGCGGATTAGAGCAATGGCGTCACTGAGGTGCATCGTAGGGAAATCGCTGTTCAGGTCAAGGGCACCCCTGAGGACAGCGGGATCGGGTTCTTGTTCGTTGCGGTGGGCCTCGATATCCTTCTCAATTAGCGCTTTAAGCGTTGCTGGGAGGGATGCGCCTTTGCTGTGATATACCGACGCGATCGTCTTCCTTGAAGTGTGCGTCCGCATGGCAATGAAGTCCACGTCTCTACTACCATCAGTCCACCTGTTCGACGGCGGCGCTTGCGATACGTCGAGCTGTGACGCCGACGCCGAACTGCTTTCTGAGAATGGTGGGGTTTTGTTCTTCTTCTTGCCCTTGCCCTTCCTCCCGCGTTTGGGTAGATGATGCTCCTCAGCAAAAGCGTCAATGCCTTTCGCGATGACCACTTCCTCCCGGGGGCTCGCTCTCGAACCCTCAAAATACACCTCATTCAAAAGGCCGTCAATGGCTCTACCGTAGTTGTTGTCGCACTTTTTCAGTGTATACACGACGAAGTCGAATCGCAAGGTCGGGAACATCTCCGCGAGCTTGAGCTCCTTGGTGGGGGTGTCATATTCTTCCCCATCTTCGAAGTAACCGCCAGACACAGATTCTTCTGAACTGGACCCGGACCTCCCTCCCAAACTAAGTGTCCGCAGACCATTCGAGAGGGTTGTCGCATCTGTGACCGTCGATTGCGCGACAGAGCTTTCGGCGTTCGAATCCACTTCGGATGAGCCCTGCTTGTTGCAGGCGCGATACGCTTCCCCACTGCTTCCAGACGGGTCAAACTCGGTAGTCTGTTCCGCGAGTGCAGCTGCCTTCAGCAAGTCCAAGAGCTGTCTCGCCAATTGCATCTGATCCGGGGACCCCGCATAATCCGAATAGATGGGAGGGATGAGTGCTGGGTCTATGGGAGGGCAATATTCCGTCTACATCAGGTCAGTATTTGATCTGATTCGGGGCCATATATCGCAGCGCGAACCGTACCTCGAGTGTCTGTATGTCCTCATCCATCTTTGGTTTTTGCGTGCTGTCGTCTCTGAGATCGGATGAATGACGCGTGCATAGTCGAACTGTGGGAAAAAGTCTAGGGAGAGGAGGCCCAGATCACGACGTGGTCTGGAGTACAGAAGGAGTGTGTCTCTCGACTTGTAGCACAAATGAATGGTGCTGTGTAAAGCGCGCGAGTTTCTGGGCTCCGTTCGCTGTTGTCCAGATTCAGTGCGGGACCCGGATGTGGCGTATTTGGTTCCGATAAAATCCTTGGCAGGCGCCTGCGACGCAGTCGAGTGTACACCTGGAAACTGTGATTTACAAGATATGCTGGTTTAAATGTAATGCTAAGAAATGGCTAAGAGAAACGTTAATTGTATAGCCATCGTGTACTAGACGAGCTGGTAATTGGCGGTACCGACGTAATCGATCCGCATTTATCATCACGGAGGCGCGATCGGCTAGAACCAGAATCGATAACCAAGGGTAGTAACAATACTCCATCGCGAAAGACGCAAGACGGAATGTATGGATATTAGAAACTACGGAATTTTTCTTCTAATACAGCCATCGAAACACTAAAGGTTGTAATTTGAGGGCGAGGAGTACACGAAGTCATGGTGGCAAATATACCGACAGAGCCCGTGACATATCACCCACGATAATATATTTCGTCCGTTCTGAAAACGTGAGCGTCTGGGGAGAAATTTAAGAGAATCCAGAATCCATGCTGGAATAGGGGATCCCACCATGCATTGAAGAAACAACCTCCACGCCATCGCAAAAATGTAGCAAGCCAGTAGGGCCAGCTCACATGCCCATCCGATACTCCTTCCTGAGTAGCCTGCGCCAGTCCAACCATGCTCTGTGATCTGTGGCCGTGATATTCGTGTTCGTAAATTATGAGAGATGGAAGGCGCCTTGGCCTTCTCGGATTGCTGTTTTCAGTTTATTCCGAAGGATGTCCATGGTGCTGTAATCCGGCATTTTGAGGTAATTGACGCAAGTCATGACGCTGGGGAGATAGTCGTCAGATGTGAAAGGGGGCTCGCTTGGCTTGCAAACGACCGTGAACATCGGGGTCAGACTCTTGAAGCCTATGCTTGGTTAGCGATGAGATCAATATCGATTGACTGCAGGAGAAGCAATTACCTCCGATAGGAAGTTTGGGACTGCCCGTGATGAACTGGAGGAAGTCTCGTCGCTGTGTGGGATCAAATTCACTCATGGCGTGTAACAGGTTCCGCACGCTCTTGCTATCGAGGTTGTAGCCGTGATCGGCCTTGATCGAGTCCATCAAGGCTGCAGGAAGGTTAGCAATGATGTCGAAACCCCAGGTGCAATACTTACTCTCAAGCGACCAATCCTCATCCACCCTACCAAAGAGCATAACAAGCTCGTCTGGGGTGAAGGCCTTCAACGCAGAATATGGGAACACTTGCGAAAATCCGGCACGGAAGGCATCGACCTGCCTCTGTACACCAGTGCCAAGAGTGTAATCAAGCACCTTCTCGACATAAGTGTCAACATCGTCGATCGTGACAGACTTGTCAGCTCCCTTCTCTACGAGATCAATAGAGGGGTATCCGGGCAGAGTGAAGTCAAGGCCAAGGTCCTCAACCCGAGAGTCATCGATCACAATATCTTGGATGGCTTGCACCTTCTGCGCAGCTGTCAGGCTACCGTCCTCGTCGATCTGCTTTTTAGACTTTGCAAATCGCTTCAACAGCTTCAATGCCCTGGCGAGATCATTATCAACAGACTTGACGGATCCAAGGGATGGAGTAACGGTGGCAGCCCCATCGCCAATGCGGAAGAACGTGGGATTGAAAGAGACATCGATGATCCTCGAGTCGAGCATCGATCGGGCAACGAACTTGCCAAGCATCTTGAACAGATGAAGAACCTTCTTGCCATTTTCGGTGTCAGCTTGCTCCGCGCTCATTGGCGCCGGGAACAGCCCGCGTTTTCCAAAAGCGTACTCATCGCCGTCGCCGGATTCATTTTCTCTCCACAACTTCAGTTTCTTCTTCGAAAACTCCTTCGACACGGTAGAGTAGAATTCCAAAGTCGGACCTAGCCCGGTGCCGACTTCCTCAAAGTATTCGACCTCCAAAACACTCGGAGAAGACCCGTACAGCTCCATGACTTTGACCGCAGACTCTAGAATCCTCGTCCTAGATATCCGCACCTTCTGTCGCTGAAGTCGTCCCAGGAAGGGGCGGTCATCGCGGTGACGATCGTGCCGAGAGTCATTGGAGGATTGAGAATTTTGCCATCGCGTCATTGATCGGGAATAGCCAAACGAAGTTGACTGAAGGAAAAGGTGGCGTGTCTCAAATGGGAAGAGGAATGGGTAGAGGCGAGCCAGGTCCTCGCTCCAGCTAGGAAGGCAATTGCTAGCCACAATCAACGGCTCTTCCAACTGGCGGTTGAGCTTGGCAGTAAGTTTCGTGTTGACAAATTGTGACAGCGGCTCAACATTAAGTTTAATCTGATCGCGATTGTCTGAAAGAACATCATCGAGATTTGAGTTGAGGCCATGCAAGATGTTCAGCAATTGAAGGATGCCGGAGGTCATTGGGAACTTGTCCAAAGATTGGGGAAGTCCTGACACAGTGGTCTTCGATGCTTCTGGCTGGGGGCTCAACGCAGTGGATTCTGCGGCTGGTGGTCCAGGTACGCGCTTGAATTTGATTGTGTGAATCGCGCTCCAAACCGTTCTATGCGAAACATCACCGGGCTGGGCTTGGTTGAAGTGTACTGCACGGTAGATTGTAGTCTCGTTGGAAATTGGCTGGTCGTTGACACTGAATTCAATGTGCCAGTCTTGGGGAATCGACTGCAGGGCGGCGGCATACGACAAGGCACCAGATGCGTTCCCAAAGGCTTGCTGCATCGGTGATCCACGGAGTAGAGCGGACAGACGTTGGGAGGAGCTTGCAAGGCGCTCGGCTGGAGTTTGCCTCGCAGGCGCCTGCCCGTGAACTGGAGTGGCAACCCTGGTGCCATCTTCTTTCCGGGCAGTCACTTTACCGGTCGCGGCAACCTCCACGCTGACGGCGGAAGGGTCGGGCGCATCGTCGTCCATTTCGTCATCAAGATCGTCCACGATAGCATTCAGTGCGCTCTCGTCGTCCAAAGAGTCCCGGTCTGACAGACGCTCCTCATCGTTACACTCCACTGGTTCATGGTTGCTATCAGCGCGAGGCATCGCTGGCGGAGGCGGACGGGGTGGAGGGGCCTGTGCCTGATGCCTTCGGCTTGACCGACGTGTCTTATCATGAGGAGTGGAGCTTGGACCTGCTTGAGCGGCAGCGGTAGCGGCAGCCCCCGAGGTCTTCGATTTGGAGGACTTTCTAGATGATGATCGATTTGTGGTCTCAGTCGGGGGTTGTGGGGGCGGTGGCCCTGAGACGCGACCTTCAGCGGTAGATGCGCCGCTAGGATCCCTGCTCTTTGGTGCGCGAGACCGCTCAGCGATATGGATGCGTGGTCGAAGATAGTCATCCAACGCTTTGAAAGTGGCAATGGCATGAATGGATACCATGATGTTGCGGTATGACTTGGGGATTCCAGAGTCATCGTCGGCGACGAGTTTTAGGCGAAGCTGCTTGGCCAACATCGAGGTAGCACTACCGCGGCTATCGTACGAATGTTGGTGAACGGTGATGACTTCGAAATGCTCGGCTCGGCTAAGAAGGTCTTGAAGCTTGCTGACCAGAACACTGAATGGAGTAGCGGGAGAGTTGTTACTGGTGGTCTTATTTTTGTGCTGAGTGTTGGTTCCCATGAATGCTTCCAGGAAGATGGAGCGAGGGTCCACGCCATGGACAGGGTTCGCCGTGGAGAATACTTCCAGAAGAATGTCCACAATGTTGGATGTCATCAATTCGTAGCTGGTGATGCTCTCGAGCGCGTCGCCGTCAAAGTACGATGCGAGGCGGGTGAAAAGATCCATACAGCTGCCAGGGCTCTCACCCGAGACACAACCTTTGATTTCTTGGACCAGTGACTTCAGGTCTACAAGGATCGCCGAAGCCTTATCACGGACCGTCTTCGTGCTGTCCTTCTCATGCATCTCGATGAACTTTTTGGCCCGCAATGTAATAATGTCCTCGATATTCGGAAGAGGAGGTGGTACATAGCGGTCTGAGGACGAAGATGAGTCCGAATCATCGTCATCGTCTTGATTGTCGCTATGGTCGTGTCGGTCCTCGTCGTGCTCATGTTCATCCTCGTCGTCATCAGAATGCATCTCAGCATCTCCATCATCGGCCACGTCCCGGTCCATGCCAGCATCTCCGCCGGAACTCGTGCTTGCATTGGATTCGGCGGCTGGCTCTACTTCAATTGCGGGCTTGGCTTCTTTGGGGCGAATCTCCAAAGTCTTGCAGGGACGATTTGCCAGGCTTGAAATCTCCGAAATGACACCTTCGCGGTAAAACTGGTATCGGTAGATGGGCTCCATGCGCTTAAGTAGGAGTTCTGCGGCTTGGAGAGCATAAGTCACCAAGGACGAATGGTCTTGCTGAGAGAATATCGAGGCGAGATAAGATGCATACGGGACCGGTCGAAGCGCTTCTTCGAGAATATCGACATCCAGGTTCGAAAGCATCTTGAGTTGCGCCGTGAGCACCTTCTGGCGTACGCTGAGATTTACGGTGCTTGAGTAGGCATCAGTGAGGGTCGGAAGAAGTATGACCGCAAAGCGTTTGACTTCCTGTTTGCAGTCTTCCAGCAGCTCCACCCGAGTATCGTTGGGGGATTTCTTGGAACGTGCCGACAGCGGTGGAAGGTTGTCTCCTGGAAACCCGGCATCAAATAGATCGTCAAGATAAGTCAAGCCTTCCTTTGGAACTTCGGGCAGAAGTTCGCAAATCACATTCAGAGTCTCGTAGACTTGGTCTTTCGGTCGATGAATGAGGGCCTGCATGATCACCACGCTATCGATCTTCGTGCCGACATCCTCGATGCCACTCGGAGGAGACACTCCGGTGAGAATCTGGTACAAAGTATCCACGACGTTCATCTTCAGCAGCTCGGCCGATAGACGTGGGCTCGCCTTGGCAGTATACGCTAGCACCTGGAGAAACATGGTGTGGATATTGGCGCCAATGAGGTTGGTGGTACCTGGCAAAAGTAGCCTCAGGATCGCTCGAAGTAACTCGGGGCTGACGAGTTCTTCCAGCTTGCTCTCCTGCTGTTTGAAGCTCTGAACGATGCGTGAGACGCATATACAACCTTGTTCCACGACTTTCTGGTCATTGTTGTTCAATATGTTATTCAAAATCGGCATAACATCTCGAACGGTAGGGAAGGATTCCTCTGGAATGTTCCGACAGCAATTCGCTGCAGTCGTAACCGCCGTCCGTTGTGTGCTGGTAGCAAAGAAGTCGAGATAAGTCAAACAAGCCGTCAGACCACCTTCGCGCACAATTGACGCAGGGAATTCTTGAGATATCTTCTCCAACGTCTGTCGAAGATTAGCATGTCATGAGACGTTCGAATTTTGGACACTTACGCTCAGAGCCTGCTCGGCCAGATCAATGAAGCCGATCTCCAACAGCTTCGAGCAGAGCACAGGTACTGCACCTCCATAGACTACGTTGGCTGTCGCGGCTGGCAGAGCTTCCATCAGGTTTGCAATACAGCGACATGCAAGAAGTTGAATTTCGAAATTCTCCTCGCCAGTAAACTCGTTAGGCTGCATAAGCGCCACCAGCTCTTTCACGTAAGCGTCAGGCGAGAAATGGCCAGCAAGGTTGTCTTCGGTGGAGACCAGGAGGATTTCCGAAAGCTCCTGCAAGGCAATAAGCTGAACAGAAGAGTCTTTCGACTTGAGCTGCTCTAGAGTATTGCGGAGGCGTGTCGTGACTCCCGACATCATACCAGCCATGCCACTAAGGGCTCGTAGTGTGCTCTGGAAATGAGGAGGTGCGCGGCCCAGATAGCCTCCACCGAACGGGTCGTCATCATCATCGTCGTCGTCCTCATCGTCGTAACGTCCTGGCGGACCATCCCCGTTGCTGTCGTCGCTCATGTCTGGATCCCCCCGATCGACGCCAGGTTGCTCGGCCACGCCGTCCGGCTTCGCTTCCGCAGTGTCATCCATGTCGACGTCTTCGTCGGGCTTCGCAATTGACTTCCTCGAGGAGCGTCGGCTGGTGGAGGCAAGGTTCGCAGGGGTGGCATCTGCACGAGGCTCAGCAACACGGCTCCGAGACTGTCTCGGTTCATTGTCACCTTGACCACTGCTCTTGCGGCCTTGTTTGCCGCATTTGTTTGGTGAAGCCGGCTGGCTAGGGGTCGCGGGCTTTTCCTCGGACGGTTCTGTCGATGGGCTGTCGCTTGTTAGATGACGGGGTTCTAAAGGGGCCAATGGGACATACCCAGCCGTTGACATTGCCACTTTCGCTTTTCCCTTCCGCGAACGAGCCGGTGCGGGAGCGGGCGGAGGAGGGTCTGGGACTTCGACTTTGGTCCGCTTTGCACGACCACTCCTCGCTGGCGGTGCCTCGGTTGGATGCTCCGTCAGCTGCTCGGGGGGTGACTCTCGAGCGGCGGCCTTGCGTTTGCGAGACTTTGGGGCAGGAGCGGGTTGTTGGGTAGAAGAGGTGGGCGGGGCGGCAGGCGGGTTAGGGTTGGTCGAACCTGCAGAAAGTCTCGCAGAAGAGCGAGTTACTCTGGACGACATGAGATTCTAAGCTGATAGACGTGTGGGCTCGCAACGCAGACTGTAGCCCCGGCGGTGGGCGTCGCAGCTGTGCCGATGAAGCAGACGTGAGAGGGTTGTTGGAGCCGCAAAGGAACGAGCAGACGTGGACAGGGTGGAGTGGGGGAGCAAAGGTTGTGAGGTGGCGAGGAGAGGGCGGGGCAGTACCTAGAGGGGAAGGAAGAAGCTAGAGATGGGTCGTCACGAAAACCAGATGAAGGTCGACGTTCCCTTTCCATAAGGCGCTGTAGCTACGCCATAGGCCGTGCGAGCGAGTGCAGAGGGTTCGGCGGCGCAACGGCCAGGGAGCGAATGGGCGGTCGGGCCGTGAGGGTGCCTTGTCTACCGTGAGAGAGGGGGTTGGGGGCGGTGTGGTGGGTGCAGCGAAAAAGTGACGGCTGTAGATGGTGGTTTGCAGATGCAGGCAGAGTGAGTTGGAGATGATAGTGATGGATGGCGTCGGAGCAGGGCCCGCTTATTTAGCGGACAGTGGGGACGGCCAGGACTGACTGCAGTGCACGCTGTCGAGCTGGCCGTCACTTATGACCGCAGGCTACAATATGCGTAAAAGGACACGATGCTTGTATTGCGCGAGTAAACAGAGCCCGAGTATCTGCTCCCGACTGCCCTGGGTGCTCCTGCCTATCTGTCCTGCGGTGGTTACTAGGTTCGGAAGGATGCCAAGACATGCCTCCAGGACCGTTCACAAGGCTGACATTCGTCTTGCCAGCACGCCAACGATTGGCGACCCCTACGACGATAATCACAAGCTGACCGATATGCAATCGTCGCCGTGAGAGGAACGACACAATTGCATCATCTACACAATAGTAGCCCGATCAGTCATACTCGCTGGAAGTAGGTCGCTGGTTCATCATGCTCGGGCCAGCCTTCGCAGAAACGGGCCTCCCCTCAGGCAGCTCTTGCTCCGAAAATACGCCGTTCTGCTTGGTGATTTCTCAGCCCAGTGTCGACATGTCGCGTACAGTCACCAAACCAACGACCTCATGCGGCTTGTGGACGAGGCTGTCGTGTCGTGGGGAAGCAGAAGCACGAGCATGCAGAGGGCGCCGAAAGCGGAACGCCAAGCCACACGTGACGACCGTTGCTCGGCTTCCTCTCTTGGGACTCTGACGGGACTCTGCGGTCTCCAGGGCTTCGACTGTCGAAAATGAGGCCCAGCACGCCCGCCGCAGCACCGGAGCAAATCAGCGCTGCTTCCCGCGCGAGAATCGTTTCATCTGCAGCCGCAGAAACACTCGCAGGTCAGCGTGCATTCTTGCTCGGCGTTAGCGCGGAGGTAAATCCATGGCAGTGCCTCGACCACTTCCGCGGTCGTTGATCTTTCACACCCCCCGCCGCTCCAACGGCAAATCCTCTATTCCTAAACATTTAGCACCAAAAACACTGCCTAGGCGGTACAGAATGTCTCGCTCGCCCATGCCCTTCGGCCGCCTTTTCCACGATCTTACTTCCTCTCCCCCGGCTTTTCATTTTGCAAAGCCACCCTAGCTAGCCTTACGCCTTTCCGCATACCCTGACCCCGCCCCTCGCACTCCCGCCCGGCTCAGACACGGCGGACCGACTGCCCAGAACCCCCGCGCCGTACATAATTCACCCACGTTACTAAACACCAGCTCTTTACTCAACTGTCTGTCTGCCTAGCGGGCTTCGTTCCGGCCACCCACTCACTCCGTCCCTCGCACTCAGTAAGCTTCTACCATAAAGTCCCTCCATTTCCGCGCATCCGCTCATTGCACCGTCGTCGCTCCAGCTGTTCCGCTCAACCCACCACCTCGCCACCCACCCGCACCCCCCGCGGCCGACACTCTGTAAAGACCGCGCCGTCCATTAAATCGCCGCGCTTGTTTGTTGGCGACGCCACAACCTCCACTGCAGCCTCCCGCTTCCTTTCAAACCTCAATCTCTCGCCATCGATCATCGCCATGTCAGGGCTCAACACTCCCTCCAACTGTGCCGCGCCACAGCCTACCTTCGACGCCGGCCTTAACACGACCGAAGCCATGACGCTCGACAACTACACCTTCCCCAACGAGCGGCTGCGGAAGGTGCTCTCCGACCCCAACAAGACTCCGCTTGTGCTCGTGTCGTGCGGCTCTTTCTCCCCGCCGACCAACCTCCACCTGCGCATGTTCGAGGAGGCCGCCGATTATTGCGAGTTTGAAACGGACTACGAAGTCGTCGGAGGCTTCTTCAGCCCGGTCGGCGACGCTTACAAGAAGGCTGGATTGGCTTCGGCACACCACAGGATCAAGATGACGAGGATTGCCGTGCAAGACAGCTCAAAATGGATCGGGGTGGACCCTTGGGAGCCGCTCCACAAGGAATACCTACCAACGGTGAAAGTCCTGGACCACTTTGACTACGAGCTGAATGAGGTCATGGGTGGTATCGAGACCACCACGGGAGAGAAGAAGCGCATTCATGTGGCCCTTCTCGCTGGCGCAGACCTAATCCAGACCATGAGCACGCCTGGTACGTTGCGCAACTTCGTGATCGATGGACATGACTGATATAGATTGCAGGGCTCTGGGCTCGGGAGGACCTGGACCGAATCCTTGGCCACTACGGCGCCTTTATCCTTGAGCGCAGCGGAACTGACATTGACGATGCTCTTCTCAGCCTGCAGCAATGGCGCGACAACATTCGCGTGATCCCGCAACTGATCCAAAACGATGTTTCCTCCACCAAGATCCGCCTGTTCCGCAAGCGGGGCAAGAGCATCCGCTACTATATCCCGGACAAGGTTGTCGACTACATATACGAGCACGACCTGTACGCGGAGGAGGACAAGAAACAGCTGGAGAAATCCAAGGAGAGGGAGTCTGGTGACCCAACGCCATCCGGATCCTCTGAAGTGACAGCAGCCTCTTGAAGGATGGTGTAGGCTGTATTCACGAACTGATTTAGCGAACCAGAGGTCGCCAGCTCAAAGCGCCTCTCTGTCGATACCTCGTCCCTCCGTTGGCGCGACCCTAGCCATGTGAGTGGTCCCACGCATCGTCGATTGGCGTGTCCACTATGTATTTCATCGAATCCAACTACGGCGGTATCTTGATTTGGGCTTTGGGGAATTGGATTCGCTCCAGAACGCTTAGAGGATTGGACCCATGACGCCTTCACCGGCAGCGATAAGACATGGACGGTTGGGCGGCACTTGCATTTTCCTTATGACATGATACCACGCATCACATCAGATGAAAAAAGAACATGGTTACGACGAGACCTTTAAGGTTGTTGCACCCTGCTTATCGTGCACGTGACGTGATGTCATGCTACGAAGTCGCCTCATCTTACCGATACCAGGTGGTAGTAAAGCTGCGATAAGAGCTGGGCAATTGGCATGTTCGTACCCCTGGGACTGAAACAGGTCGCTTGGTTTGTATTCGATAGCTGTAGAGACTCGCAAAGAACGTTGTCTGGCAATGTTTGTCGTCGATCGACAACCCGACTGTCCAAACCCAAGAAAGCCAAGTGGCCTGACAATAAATCCAAGAAAATGAATGCCTTTTGCAAAAGCAATGCAATTTCATAAACCCGGTTCAGAGTGCGTTCCAAGATCCGATTCGAGATCCAAGACACACGAGACCTCGGCAGGCGCGTCACCGTCCAAACCAGCAAAACTAAAACACGCTATCGCCATAGCAACGGCTCACCAACGCCCGCAGTCTTGCTTTCGTCCCAAAACATCCATCGCTTACCAAATTATACATATTCGCTTCTGAGGGGGTGCGCCAGATTCGTATTACGCTGTACATTCGTCGCGGGTCTCGCTGTCGCATTGATAGATTCTCTCTCGTTCGTTTTGTTCGTCTGTCGCATGTTTTGCAGACATCCTTAACACAACACCCCATTCCAATCAACCCCGCACAGCGCATTCCACACGCACCCCACACCCCCTCCCGCAATGCCACGGCAGCGCTCCAGAGACCCCGACACCGACCGCGAACGAGACCGAGATCCGGACCGCGAGCGTCGCCGCCGTCCCCGCAGCGAGAGCGAACACCAACGAGAACGAGAACGAGACCGCGACCGCGACCCAGCCCGAGAGCGAAGACACTCCCGCGGCATCGTCGACCACGAACCACCCCAAGACCGCGACCAGCCCCGAGACAGAGACCGAGAACGCCGGAAACGCAGACCGCACCGCGCGACCGATTCCCAGGGCGAATTGCTCCCGCGCGCTGCACCACCGGCCCGACTTTCGCGGAATTACAACCAGAGCGATTCGGAACGGGACTCGGGGTCGCTGCGCAAGAAGCGGTATTCAACGCCGGCGACGAGTACGCCGAGTGGAAGGACGGCGAGTGCGGCGCCGTTGAGTCTGGATGCGCTGGCCAAGTTGGACAAGGTCAATCAGAAGAAGGCGGGGCGTGGCGGGCAGGATTATGATGAGGAGTACTTGAAGGAGGTAAGACGGAAGGAGGAGAGGCTTGAGAAGGATAGGGTTAAAGCAGAGAGGGAGGAGAAGAAGAGGGATAGGGAGCGGGTGAAGAAGATGGCGGGGGATGCGGAGGCGGAGAATAGGAGGAGGGCGTATGAGAGTGATATATTGGTGGAGGAGGAGGCGAGGGCGAGGAAGGAGAGGCGGAGAGAGGAAAGGGATGGGGAGAAGGGTAAGAAGAGGAGTCAGACAGACGATGAACGCGAGGAGAGAAGAAGACGACACGAGGCCAAGTACACGCCCTCTGAGATAAAGCTGAAGAAGGAGAAGCGAAGAGAGGAGAAGAGGCATCGCACAGAGCAGAAGAAGCGGAGGCTAGTCAGCGGCCCTTTGCTTGAAGAGGGCGGTAATGACGAGGAGTATGAATACCAGTACATGATGGAAAAGCGAGGCGGGCCTGGCTCCGCGCCCACGGAGTACAGCGAAGAGGAATTGGCGCGGCGGAAAAAGATCAAACGCATAAGTAGGTTTTCTCCCTAACTTGCCACATGGGACGGAACTAACGAGACACAGTCATTGGTGTTATTGCTGTTATTCTCTTACTCGCCATCATCATCCCCGTCGCCATCTTGATATCTAAAAAGAATTCCAGTTCCGATTCGGCTACGACTACCTCCCCGGGAAATTCTAATAAGCCATCCAATGGTAATCTGAATGGCATCTCCCAGTCTGACATTCCCGATTCCGCAAAGGGAAGCATCCTAGATCCCTTCACCTGGTACGACACGACCGATTTCAATGTCACTTATACCGCTGCCGCGGTGGGCGGGCTCCCTCTCATGGGCTTGAACTCTACGTGGGATAACGATGTCCAGGCCAATGACAAGGTCCCAAATCTGAAGGATGATTTCGGATACGGAAAGACGCCAATTCGAGGAGTCAATGTCGGTGGGTGGCTAAACCTCGAGCCATTCATCACCCCATCCTTCTTCGAGAGTTTCAGCACAAAAGACGGTGTCATCGATGAATGGACATATTGCACGAAAATGGGGGCTACCAAATGCAAGGACAATCTGGAGAAACATTACGCCACCTTTGTAAACAGACAAACCTTCATCGACATCCGCAACGCCGGCTTCGACCACGTCCGCATCCCTTTTGGCTACTGGGCCGTCACGACCTACGACGGCGACCCATACGTCTCGCAGATATCCTGGCGCTACCTTCTCCGCGGAATCGAGTATGCCCGGCAGAATGGTCTCCGCGTCAACCTCGACCTCCACGGCGCACCCGGCTCGCAGAACGGATGGAACCACTCCGGCCGCCAGGGCATCATCCGCTGGCTCAACGGCACCGACGGTGACATGAATGCTCAACGCACTCTCGACATCCACCACCAACTCTCCCAATTCTTCGCCCAGCCCCGCTACAAGAACATCATCACACTCTACGGCATCGTCAACGAACCGCGCATGGTCGACTTGAACACCGCTTCCGTCCTCTCCTGGACACAAAAAGCCATCAACCAAATCCGCAAAGACAACATCACGGCGATCCTCGTCTTCGGCGACGGTTTCCTGGGCCTCGACAACTGGAAAGGAAAACTCCAAACCGACGACAAACTGCTGCTTGACGTGCACCAATACGTCATCTTCAACACCGACCAAATCAGCCTCCCACACACGGATAAACTGGATTTTGCCTGCAAAGGCTGGACGCAGCAGAGCAAACGCTCCATGGACAAAACCACCGGCTTCGGACCCACGATGTGCGGTGAATGGAGCCAGGCAGACACGGACTGTACCCAATACATCAACAACGTCGGCATAGGCACGCGTTGGGAGGGCACCATGAACACTGGTAACATCTCCACTTCCATCCTCAAGCCCCAATGCCCGACAAATAATAACCCAACGTGTTCCTGCGCGGGCGCTAACTCGGACCCGGGGAGTTATAATGATGCATATAAGAAATGGCTGTATCAGTTTGCGGTCGCGCAGATGATTAGCTTTGAGGCGGGGTGGGGATGGTTCTATTGGACGTGGGATACGGAGAAGGCAGCGCAGTGGAGCTGGAAGAAGGGTATGAAGGCAGGGATTTTGCCACAGAAGGTGTGGGAGAGGAATTTTAGTTGTACGGGCAGTTTGGAGGATTATGGGAAGTTGGGGTTGCCGGAGTTTTATTAGGGAAGCGTGGTTGAGCGTTGGGGGAGGGATGTTGCGCGATTGTATATACATGATGAGTCGCGTCTCATGCGTCGCGTTGCATGTTTTGGCGTTTGGGGTTGGGGCTTGCTTGCTTGTTTTCTTGCTTCCTTCAGCATACTGTGTTTGTTGGGTTGTATGAGTGACCGATCGATCGGTATATCGTGAAATAGATAGACAGACGTACATACGAGGAAGTAATAAGGTTCTTAGACATCATAATTCACTTTTGTTGACAGTCTTTCCTGACATGCTTTCCTTCAGGACTGAAAGGCGAGTCGGGTTGTGGCGAACACGACTTAGAATGCTATGGGATTTTAGAAATGCATGAGTATATATAACCAGATATCTTGATGGAGAGTGAGACAGGGGAAATGGAGGGGATGGGGGAGTATTAAAATGGGAACAATAGCGGGAAAGGATTGGTAGGAAGTGGCCTGCTGATATTGTAAGCTGGGGGGGACGGTTCTGATGGATTGTGGATGAGTGTATTGTGTGTGTGTGTGATGTGTGATGAGCCGAGATGGCTATGCAGGAGATGAGTAAGCACGACTGCTTACAGATATTTTATTCTCCTCCTCCCTTGTTGATCATCTTTAGGTGGACGCAGCAAAGCTGAAGGTTCACCCTCTAATTCACTCAACCGCATTGCCCAAGCTTTTCTCAGCCTTGTGGCATGGCTGAGTTTTGGGTAGTTCATTGGTCATCTCCCGCAGCTCAGCGCCCAAACTTTGACGCGAAAACATGGCAGTTGCCGCTCGATCAGCGTCATTTCTTCTTTCGTCTCCTCTGTTGTATTCTTTGCTCATTGCTACCACATGACATTGGTTCGAAAGCTCTTTACTCAAATCTATACTACTCCATGATGCCTTCGTTTTACTTTATATATTAAAGGTAATCTTAATAGTACCATCTGCACGCGCGAAGTAGAACGTGCAATATTACAATTCCGGACGATTGACAGGGCATGTGGGCATGTACTACACCCTATAATGCCAATATTTCATGGAACTGGTGGTAAGTGAGCCTGTGGTCCGTTTTTTCTAGGCTCTCAGCATACGTCCGATGACATAGAAAACTCTTGAGTAAGAGCTCAGCCTGCTCACCGGTTGCCAGCGCATTTATGTGTTGCTTTTTTCAGCCCAACTCCAGGATTCGCTCAACATCACTTCAACTAGTAAGGCCATCTTCAGCTCACGGCTCCACCGTTCGTAGCGAGTTTTACGGCAGGGGTATCCTTGATGCTCAATGGACTGCTCCATTGCAAAAGCAGGAGGGTAAACGCCGATGATCGACCACCAGAAACATGCAGATGCATTGTGTGAGGCTTGATCGCCTGCAAGCAATGCATGAGCTGAGAGACTTAAACCTGAAAGGTTTGTATTGGGGGTTTGATAAATCTCAGCCTCCTACCTGAAACCGGTGAATTGCCATTTCGTTCTCTTTCAACCTCGCGCATACCTCTTCTACTTTCTTTAGCTCTATTTTGTCTCTCAACAATGCTGACTAATCCTGTAGGTACATCTGAAAGCTTTCGCTGCATCGATACGCCGACGAATACTAAGGTCACCCCTCCTTCCGTGTCTGAGAAATTTTGGTACTGCTTAGCTTACAACTTTCGGCTCCCCGCTCCAGCTACCAAGGGTTTCTAAATTGCTCGATGGGGACAACAAATAGCAAATTCTCGTTTCGAGTTGAAGACCTCGGTTCACATTCAGCCTTCGGCACGGTGTTGGAATCATGGTGCACTTCAAGAACGCTCTGGCCGAACTCGAGCCTTGCGAGCACTCCTGGAACCGACGGAAAGTTCACTGGTACCGCATCATGCCCCAAGCGAGAGAAAGGACGACTAGTGCGCAAAACTAAAGAACTGATTTGCAGCGGGAAGCGGTGGAAAGATGCTGTTGTAGATGAATCCTTTGCCGGGCTTACCGTGCTCTTTTCCCCGGACAGCGAGGATGACATTGAGTTAGAGTGAGCCGTATCCAAGAGGCTGCCAAATTATGACAATTCCGTTCTAACCTATCGGTATAGCATCTGCTTCGTCCACGGCTTGCTCGGTAACAGCATGGACACATTTTCTAAACTGGACAAAAGTGACAAGCAGAGTCAGAGGGTGGTTGTATGGCCAAGAGATATACTGCCAGCGGCCCTGCAAAATCGAGCTCGCATCATGACGTTTGACTACAACTCCAATGTCTTTGACAAGACATCTCTGAGTGATAATCCTAACAAATGGGCAAGGGATCTACTAGTAGAGTTGGAGAAGGCCAGAGATTACTCAATGGTATATTGGGCCCCTTGAAAAATCAGATTGTTGGACTAATTGAAGACAGAAAGACAATCGACCCTTGTTGTTTGTTGCACACTCTCTTGGGGGCCTGGTCGTACGCTTCGTAAGCAGTTCATTTACCCTACTTTCCAACCCTATCCACCTCTATTACCTTTTATGTGAAAATCATCTCCTATTACGTTGCAGCTTTGATTTGCATGCCTGTTCGTTTACCTTTTTATTGATTCCTCTGCGCCTAACAGAACCTATCAACAGGCTGCTGCAGAACTACACAACAACGCCAACAAATACAACACGTTGTGCATTCGAGACTGTGGCTTTCTTTTCCTTGCCACACCACATCTGGGCTCTACCCAAGCCGACTGGGGCCCCTTGGCGCTCGTACCAGCCGAGACATTCTTGGGCAAACGCGCTCGCAAAATTCTTACAGGGCTCAGTACCAACCTCAATGGCGCGCTGAGAACTAATCTCGATCATTGGAGTAATATAATAGCAGCTTATGCTCCCCCCATCCGTTGCTTCGCAGAAGGATCCAAGACATACGTGGTTAATTTGCGTCTGAAGAAGATTAGTAGAACGGTGAGTGTTTAGCGCGCAGCTACAACGAGTGCTAGAACCATGTAACCCCTTGATTAGATCGTGACGGAGACGTCAGCAGGTTTCCACCATCATCGTGCAGAGATAATACCTGGAACGGATCACCACTCGATATGCAAAGTGCGCAACAGGACTGAAAGGCACTTCCAGTCGTACATTCTCAGCGCTATCACCAGAATAAAGTACGAACTACTCAGACAACCTGACCCAGGCGCTCGTTCAGGTCCAGCAAGTTCTCATGGGCCAATCATCCCACAAACTTCTGTCATCCAAAGTGGCCCGACAAGACAGTATCCTCCACCAAGCACACAACTTCTACCGGTTCCGCGAGGACAAGTTCTACACCAGCTAATACCAGGATCCCAGGCCGCTGTATCACACCCTCAGGTCCCCCTAGTTCCCCTCAGCATTAACTTCTGCTTCTTGGGGAACCCGGAACACGCCCCGATGGTCCCATTTCTCTTTTCCAGGACCAAGATGAAAATATACCCTATCTTAATGGACACTCCTTCAATCGCAGGGGGTGTTGAGCCGGATAATATACCACCAGAGAAAGTGGTCGATCCAGCAAATATCTGAAAAAATATCAACGCTTCGAATCTAGTTATCGAGGATGATCCGACCGGGTCACCCCAACCAGAGAGTTCCCAGCAAGTGGAGAGCCAGGAGTTTACGCAAGTTGCGATTCAGCCAATACTTGTTTCTCCACAATGGGAGAGAAAGGGAATTCTATCCATTGGTGAGTTCTTTCCCCAATATTTGGGACATTCTGTTATGCCCTTGGTGACAGATATGCCCAAGCATTCAAGGCCGTCGACAATCTTACTTATCATTCCAATTTCTAGATGGCGGAGGTACCAGAAATTATATCAGCCTCCTGTTCTTGAAAGCCCTGATGAAACGTGTCGAAAAGCTCGAGATGGAGGACAAAAATGCCGACAACAAAACCCGCTGGAAACCTTGTCATTACTTCGATTACATCGGCGGTACTAGCACGGGGGGGGGGGGGTAAGCTCTTTCATCTTTCCCCTTAATCCGGAGCTATCTAGGCTAGAACTGAAATATATTAACTTAGACTTCTTGCAATCATGCTCGGACGCCTTCGTATGGATGCTGACGAATGCATCCAAGAATTCAAAGGGATCTCGAAGAAGCTTTTTTCGGGCTCACGCGTGTTCTCTCGGAGGTGGCTCGACAGAAAGAAATACGACACCAGTCTGTTCGAGGCAGAATGCAAGAGAGTCATCCAGTCTTACCCCACTTGGAACGATCACACGTTGCCCGGAGATGATTCATTCTTCTGTCCTCGAGGGGTATGTCAGACGTCAGTTCATCTAAAAAACCCTGAGTGTATACCGTCTAATCAATTGCAGCATTGTAATAGTTACACGGAGATCGTCCAAATCTCAAGACGTCGACAGCTCTTACGCCTTCCGCACTTATCAAGACTCTGCGGTGCCCAAGTTAGCAGAATATCAGGGGGAACGAAGCGAACGCACCGAAAATATTGGGGAGAAACCATTCAAAGGCCTTCGTATTTGGCACGTTGCCAGAGCAGCTACGGCCGGGCCGACTTATTTCAAGGCTATGAATATTCAAGGCAAAGACTACATCGACGGTGGTTTCATGCTCAATAACCCCACCGTAGAAATTTATGGGGAAGTCCTTGCCGTCAACGAACGTGTCGAGACGGTTGTGAGTATCGGTACCGGGACTTTACGGCAATCAAAGGCTGAGTTTTTCAAATTCGGACCACTCAACTTTATCTCACGGCTAAGAACAGTGAAGAAGTTGATGGGCTTGTCGATGGACAGCGAGTCAGGTCATGACGCAATGAGAAGTCTTGCGAAATCAAATGACACTGGCTATTATCGTTTGAACATTCCATTGGATTCGAAGGAATGGCGTCTCGACTCTTGGAGAAAGCGTAGGGAACGTGTATTCAAGCATCTAGAGATGGTTGTTGATAAGCATCTGGGACGACCCGAAGTCGTGGAAGAGTTGCAAGAATGCGCCAGCGTTCTCATTGAGCGCCGTAGATCGAGGGCTCTCAATACTCTTCAGTGAGGTATTTTCAGTGGCGCAACGAGGATTTGAAAACCTTCACCGTACGGCGGCATAGTGCTTTGATGAGAGAACAAACGCAAGTGAGGACAAAGAATAGGCACCCCCAAGCTCGACCATCACCATCAAATAATTTTCGCAGTCACTGCACCGCTGCTTAGAACCCGCAAACTCAATTCTTTGGTCGGCATTGTAGGTTTTCCATCCCTACCGCAGCATAACAAACACAAAATTTTCGCCGTGTATTTTTGTTTCCATCGTTCGTCAACTGCACGCCCGCTTCCACCGCTGTCATCTTCTGCCTCTGGGCACCCGCCATCAACACCTGTTTCCATTATTAGCAGTATAATGTATACGAAACGGTCGATTCTGCTGCCTGATTTCCTCGAGAGCCCCAGCTTCACGACGCCCACATCCTTCCAGTACTACTCCTCTCCCACCGGAGCACTGGCTCTGCCTGTCCATCGTCGGTTTCTTAGAGCCCAATCCCAAGCACCCAATAGGTCCATCCAGGCAACCCCCTTCATTGCGGTTTCGGGCTTTATCCCCAAAAGCCCACGTCAAAGGTCAACACGACCGTGAACCCCGCCGCGACAGAGGCCTTCAAACCATATGAAAAAGTCGAGAACATCAAGGACGCCTGGGACACCGAAAACATCCTCGACGTTATTCCCAAGCCCATTCGACTACGAGATTCAGACGAGAATGCCGTCGCGGATCCTGGCCAACTCGATCATCCTTTCTTGACAGCCCGGGCAGACCTTGCAACAGTGACCCGTGGTCGAGCTCTGATCTCTTCCAGAAACAATACGACTCCAGCGCCCAGCAGGCTCAAACATCGACTCGAGCTATGAAAGCGGTGACGGAGTCTAACAACAATCGTTGGATTACAGTCGCCGACATTAATGCTGTTGAACGCAGCCTTACGGTCAAGAACCGAGGCCAGAAGCGGCAGCGTAGTGTGGGTCTTAGTGCCGACGACGCTAAACCGGCTACTGGGACATAAACCCCCGATAAACCAGCCGTGAAGCAAAATACGGACTAGGAAGCCCCAGACAGTGATCGAAGCTTACCAAAGCGAGGGCGCTCATCTGAACTAAAGAACTACAACGACACCGACAATCACAACAACAGAGATGCAGCTCCCAAATCCACCAGTCTGCACTCCAGCAGTCCTATAGTCCAAGACGTCCCCAACACCACCACCCGATCCACACCTGCCTAGTTGGAGCAGGACCCAAATAAGCAACCAGACCCCCGAGGCCGGCGAACAAGTCGATATGTTCTCCCTCCCCGTCAACGAGCACTCCCTCGACCGTGCCCTCGACCCCCGCGGAATCGAAGGCCGTTTCGACCGGCTTTCCGTCTCCGGGCTCTCACGGCCTCCCTCTCCGACCTGCAGCGGCCCGCCATTTCGACCGAACCCGAGCTCCTTCCTCACCGAGACGGTATCCAGGACCGCTGCCCGAGCCACTGAGACGTCCGTCCTTATTAGGCGCACTGGCAAATGGGGTTGCAGACGGAGCGGATTTGAAGGCTCTGCTGGATCGGGTTCCGGGGTCGGCGAGAAGAAGTACGTACGCGCATATAAATCTGCCGTGTTGCCAGCCTATTCGGTAGGCGTCTCCAGATCGTGAGGTGGATCGGAGGACGCGCCTTGGTGCGCTGCTTCCGCCGTCTAGTCAGGAGCCGAAGCACACGCAGAATCAGAATCAGACCTCGAGGGGGTCCAACAGAGAGGCCAGGCTAATCCAGAGGCCGCAGGTGGGAATCAGGCCCGAGGTGCCCAAGCCGCTCCTCAGGCTCCCGGTCACCAAGCTCCACCGCAGAACGGTCCGATCGCTGGTATTGAGCCCCATAACGACCCTAGATTGGGGCATCAGAACCGGATTCGATTGATGAGGATCTGGTTGGAACAGGAGAGGAAGCGGGCCAGGATGTTCCGTGACAGTTCGAGTATGTATAGGGCTAGAGTCCGGGATGGAGACTGGGAGTATGGTATTGCTGTTTTGGAAATGGACTATGAGATGTGCCTGGACGAGAGGCACCTCGGCCCGGATCTCGAGATGTAGAGTGCGGAGGGGATATTTGCTTGCGGCGAAAAGTTTTTTTGTGGTTTGTGGCTTCGCGGCTGGAATTTGAGCATGCCGCGGAGAGACAGACGAAACCTACTTATATCCCGATGCTTTAGTGTGGCTTTTAATCGTGGGTTGCTACATCGTGTATAATAGTCAGCGAGATGTTGGTGTGTGAGTAAAGATCCAGCACACTGGCAAAACTCTGGCTGCATAAACAATGAATGTCAAGATATACTTCAACCTTTGCTGAAATTAGCGTCAAGGGAGAGAGGTACCTGCAACCTGCCAATCCTACTCAATTTCATACACCAACTTTACCCCGCTAACCTTCCCAGCTTTCAAATCCTCCAGCCCCTGGGGAATCCCATCTAAGCCCCGCGGTCGGACTTCCGTCGGATGGGCCTTGATCTTCCCATCATTGATCAAGCCCGCCGCAACTCTCCAAAACTTGACCCCGAAATCAAAGTCTTCCTTACTGGCAGGGAACTTCTCACTGAAAAATTCTCCAATCGCCGTATACGCCACCGTAAGCGAATTCTTCACATCGTCTCTCGGGAGCTTTTCAACAAGGAGCAGCGACGAGTAATGCCCGCCTTGCGAACTAACCGCCGCGCTACAGATCTCTGGGGATCCTTTCTCGGAGATGCAATCAAACACCAGCTTCAATTTGTCGTTGGAGACTTCGCGGATCTTGGCACTGATATCTGGTTCTCGATAATTGAAGACGTGGTCAGCGCCGAGCTTGCGGAGAAGGTCGAAGTTGTGTGGTGAGGCGAGGGCAATGACCTCGCAGCCGGACAGTTTGGCAAATTGAACGGCTAGGGTTCCAGTGGCGGTGCTGGCGCCGTAGATCAAGATCGGGGTCGGTGAGGAGACTTTGGCAGGGGGTAGGGGGAGTCCTAGGGATTGGTAGAGACCTTGACCAACGGTGGTGATTCCGACACCGAGAGTGGCCGCATCGGTGAAAGATATGTTAGGGGAGAGTTTGCCTTGGATGTCGCCTTTGGCGGTGATGTGTTGGGCAAAGGCACCGTCTTCGTGGTTCTTGGGGTTTGCTGGAGAGAATTGAGCATAAGCCATACCATGGATTTGCTATTGCGATATCTTACCTCCACGTGCGAATCCAGCAACATGGTCTCCCGGCTTAAAGGGCGTGGTAACTGCTTTGCCAACTTCTTCCACGATGCCGGCATAGTCGCATCCAGAGATTACCCCCGGACTCGTGAGTCTGGAAAGAGACTTCCAGTCGGTTGGATTGAGAGCGACGGCTTTGGTCCTCACGAGGATGTAGTCGTCTCGGAGCTTTGGGAGGGGCACGTCATCTTTCACTTCAGCGACACCTTGGGACACGCCGATGACTGCACGTTGGGTGGACATTGTTGCACGGAAGAGGGTGAATGAAGTTGATGGCTTGAACGATCGAGTGGCTATCTTATGGAAGGATTGCATAGATGTCCGGCTATGTCGATGGGAAGCCTACGGCTCTTATGCTCTCACCACTCTCCCCTCGCCGATGACAAATGCGAATCTTCGCTGAAGCCTGGATATAAGTGGGACCAACGGCATAGGATTCACTTGGCTTAAGAGAACAGTGAGCAAATTATAGGACGATGTATCAGCTGAGGAGTATAGGAATCAATTAACGACAACAGAAGGAGGTGTATGCATAATCAGGGATGTAAACGTCATGATGGTCTGAGAAGACGCCGAAATGTGTGAGCTCGTATTCCCGAGGAATCCTGGAGCTCGGCATCCCGATCTGGGCAGTCCGTGCGCGGACGCTAATAAGAGCCAGGCCGACATATCACCGTTTCGTGCGCCATTGGTTCCTCATTCAGCTGCAACCACCTTTACCTCGACACGCGCACCACCACGACCTCGGGATAGCTCGTTGCGTCTTTCCGGTTGCTTCCCTTCCAGACAGGCAAGGCCAAGGGCCAAAATGGCACAACCACCTCCTCAGCAGCCCGACGACGAGCCAATCAACAGCTCCTTCTTTCCCCTTCCGCCGCCTTTCTACAAGCAATTCACAACCGAGAACCAGAAACGGCTCCAGGATTTCAAGGAAGCGGAGGGCATTTACGGCGAGGCTGACACGTCGCCAAGTCTTTCTGCGGACCAAATCCTGAAGCTGCCGCCAGAGCTCAGGTTTCTGGTTCCACCAGAGCCACCAGCCGAGGACAACGAGTTCCGCGTGTTTGGCGAGACCTCGCTCGTAAGTTCTTTACCACAGATCGGACTTAGAGCGTGCTAACGGCTACCCAGATCAACAAAGCCGCGCCGACACTCCCAGACTGGGGCTACGAGCAGCTCTACCCCTCTCCACCCACCCCCGCCCCCGGCGAGGATCCCTCAATACAATCTGAATGGAGCCTCAACCGCGCCGAATATCTCCAGCGGCTCATCCGGTCGATTCTCCTGAAGTTTCTTGAGCTACTCGGCGTCATGTCGAGGGATCCGACAAAATGGCGAGACGCGATGACGGATATTGGAACAATGGGCGCGAACATGCACGCGTTGATCAATGAGTACCGGGAGCACCAGATGCGGGAGACGCTCATACTGTTGATGGAGGATCAGCTGGACAAAAAACGAGCCGAGGTAGATGGTGTCGGGAAGATGAAGCAGAAGGTAGAGGAAACGCTGGCCAACTTTGCCAAGAACGTGCCTAGAAAGCTAGACAATGGAGAATCAGAGGACGATACGACGTCTTCTCCGGAAGTCAAGAGGAAGGAGATCCAGCGATACATGTGGCAGGCGATGGACGAGATATTGGGCCAGTGAATGCTTCCACCTGCGCTTGGCGTATGATCTGGGGAAGGATTGGAACCTTGGAATAGTCCCATTTGTCTATGGCCAAACGAAAATTGGCCTTCTGATTGTCCAAAGTTTTTTCTACCGCCGCACAGACTCCCCCAGTCCCGCAATTCGATGCTTATCGGAGATCACCGTTGGCTGTTTCAGATCCATGTGGCTGTCGTCAATGCCAAGATGCCCCAGCCGCACCTGACCATTGTTTGTTTTTGGATAATAAGAGAAGGCTCCCCCATGACTTATTTCCCGCTCGACGTCTTTCCTTCGCAACCAACTCTACCAAAAATCCCACCGCCCGATCCAACTGGCCAGCGAACACCGATCCACAAACTCTGAGAATCGTTTCGAACATGTCCCAAATAAGGGATAGCCTCCGTCACGCGGCGCCGGCCGCAGCGACCAGAGTAGAAAACCCATTGATTCCCTTGGCTGTCTTTTGTGATGGCACGTGGTGCGGCCGAGAGACTGGGACTTTCAGCAATATCCAATTACTTGCCGAGATGGTCGGTGAGATTGATTTCACCCCTAAACCGGACGAACCTTCTCAACGGCGGGCAACAAGAGTAAATACGATCTCCCCTTTTTGGGGATTCCAAGGTGGTCACAAGGGCAAAATGGCTGAGGCCAATGCCGCACCACCCCTGCTGCCGATAGCAGGATATCAAGAAGGAGTGGGTCTAAACAAAACATTTCTGGAATACGTGTGGGATGGTGCAACCGCTTCCACTATCGCCGAAGAATGCACATCGGTCTACAAATTCATCGTGGAGCATTTCTCGCCTGAAAAAGAGATATGGATGTTTGGCCTCAGTCGGGGCGCATACACGGCACGCTGTGTTGCTGGAATGATCAACAACTGTGGGATCATCAACGTCAAGAGTCAACCCGGCCTCAGTGATGAAGATATCTGGACGCTCTGCTACGAAGTCTATCGCACGTACCGCAGCCCGCTTGAGGTCGACCAACCCGGATCTGAGCGCTCTGCTACATTCCGAAACAACCCCAGACATGTCTGGCAGGTGAAACGACCCATCAAATTCTTGGGTCTTTTCGACACTGTTGGTAGTCTTGGAATTCCTCGCCTCAACGCTGGTGTGGGCTTCGACTGGCCCGAATTCTATGACCAAAAGATCAGCTCAGTCGTTCAACACGTGTACCACGCGGTCTCTCTGCACGATCGGCTGTGGATGTTCCAGCCGTGTCTTGCGTTTGAAGGAGATGGGCCCGACAAAGCGCAGATTCACCAGAAGTGGTTCCCTGGCTGTCACTACGATCTTGGAAGACAGGCTTTCCGATTTCTTCGGCAAGGGCCCCAGAGCCAGCTCGAGAAATATATTGGCGTTCTTCCGGGTCAGCTGAGCAAGACTATCGTTCCGAATGAGGTCCTTAGCGATTGCGTGCTTCGCTGGATGCTACAAAGCATCTCAGAACATGACCCTTGGGGACTGCTGATCCCCAACATCAATGAGAAGTTTCGCAACTTCGATGCCCGTCTCATGCACCCCTCAGATCATGGGGTTTCGACAGGAAGCGGTGACGTTTACGACAATATACTCGACTACGCACCGGCCGGTAGCCTTTTATCTCTGGTCCAGAAGTTCGGTTCTCATGCCGTCGAGGGGCTGAACGAGATTTGGCCAAAGATTGGCGAAAACATTCAAGGCCTCCTTGGTCTCAAGGTTTTGTTGCGCATCTTGGCAGCGACTGCAGATCGAAGAATTCCGGGAGGCCGCGCAGACGTGTTCAATTATAAAGAGAAAGAGAAACTTGGCGATATAGAGCTCAACGTCATGACTCTAGCTAAGATACTGGAATATAACGATAAGGGTAAGGCGAGGTATCCCAGCCGGACTTTGGAGAACTGGCAGCTGTGGCGACGAACGTTCGGGGTACATCCTGTTCCAGCAACAGCAATTGACCTCCAAGTCGTTGATGTTGGGAACGATCCAAAAAGAAGACGGGTGTTGGAAGACGATACATTCAACCCAAAGACTGGGGGACTGTCAAGTGAAGAAGAGAAGAATAAATACACGGTCCCAGAAGGATTCGTTCGCGGGCCTTCCCCGCTTTCACAATACGACGAGGCTGAAACTGGAACAGAGAAAATGGTTCGCAAGCCCGAGGAACCTCTGCAAAATACCATTCGTCGAGAAGAGCCACGCGAGTCGAAATTGGAGGCAATGATGGAGGTCTTCGATGTCAAAGGGGTGAACGTGGATGTTTTCGAGCAGGCTCTCCATCGAGTTTTGGGACAGCACCGGGACGGGAAATCATTGCGCAATTCTTAGGCTTCGTGACTCCGGGAGATAATTGAGTCAGAATACCGGCCGTATCAAGGAAGAATGCACTCGGATTAGCATCCCGCATATATGACCAAAAGTTAGAGGACTTACTGAATTGGCTGGGGTTTCTTTGTGGACCTGGTGGCAGTGGACTAACTTGGATCCAGTGCGACGATGCATACGGGCAACAATCCAATAACACCATCTCTCAATCATCGTGCACAAGGCACACTTTACCATGATGCATGCACTTCGCCATGAAGCCATGAAGTATCAACAAGCATTGCGCCAGGCTCCCATGCGCCAAGCACGTGGGTCTGTCGAGCCAGCCGCGCTGCATCCCGCCTCGAATCCTGTCCAGCCAATCCCATCCATCTTCAAAGCCACGGGCACTTTATGTCTCTTTGATTAACAGCAGCTTACAGGACATGTTTCATTCACACTCTTTGCAATTGGATATTTAATTCCCGTTTATTCTTGGCAGGTCCTCTGCCCCGGAACCTACCACATACACCGGAACGTGCCTGGGTGTGCCCCGCGATGATGTAGTACGTACGACAAGGGGCAGGGCTGAATGTTCCCGAAATTAAATGTATATGAGAATGAATGTACCTCAGTCGACTTGCGTATTCCTGCATTCTCCCTCGCTATTCACAATGGCCTCTTATCTCGTCGCAGCACTTTCTGTTACTTCCGTGGTCTCGGCCAGCTGGGACGGCAACCTGAATTACAACTCTCCGTCTCGGAGACATCCCTCACTTGGTATCGATGTACCGAAGGTAGTCAAGCGAGGGATTCAGCCTCGCTCGTGGGACCCGCCGCAGTTGAATTTTACGCATGGAGTAGCGTCTGGCGATCCTTATCCGAATTCGGTGGTCCTGTGGACGCGGATTTCGCCAACTATAGTGAATGATAGGTCCAATGTGACTGTATCAGGCAGTGTGGCGCTTTATAATCATGATACCGAGACGTATATCAAAGCGGCCACGAACCCTGTGTGTGTTGAGTACCAGGTCGGGTCTGATAAGAACTTCACGAAGGTTTTGGACAAAGGGACGGCGTATACGACTTCAGACATCGACTATACCGTCAAGGTAAGAGAACAACGAGTTCCTTGTCGTGACATGTAGCTGACACATCACAGGTTGAAGCCAAGAATCTCAAGCCTTTTACGCAGTATTACTACCAGTTTACTGTCTGTGGATCGACCAAGAAGAGTCCACTTGGACGAACAAAAACGAGTCCAGGTGTGGACGATGACGTTACTAAGATTGGCCTCGCTGTTTACTCTTGCAGCAACTATCGTAAGAATGACGTCCTGTGCTTGGTGTAATTGGCTGACTTTTTCGCAGCGAACGGATACTTCAATGCATACGGCAATGCTGCACGAAAAGACAAGGTCGACTATGTGGCCAGTATTAAATCGTCCTCTCGTGTTCAGTTCGCAGCTTACTCAGAAGCAGATTCATCTTGGTGACTACATCTACGAAACCGGCAAGGGAACGCTTGGCAAGGATCCGCGAGCTACGAATCCCAAAGGAGAGATCTTCACTCTTTATGGTATACACCCATGCTCGAAGCCTCCTAGAGCAAAAGGCTGATACCCATCACAGATTATCGTACTAGAATCGCCCAATGTTCGTATTCTCTACAACCCATGTCTAAATCTGTATACTCATACCTGTACCAGACCGAACTGATCTCGATCTCCGTCTCTCGCACCAGCAATTTCCCTGGATTCCCGTCTGGGATGACCACGGCAAGCTCCACCAACTCAGCTATCCTCATCCCCATGACTAACCCAAATTCCAGAGGTCTCAAATAATGGCTACCGTGACGGATCCAGTGGCCTCAACAACACCGAAGACTCCTTCCGCAAAGACGGTGGCGTCTCCGTTGACCAACGCAAAATGAATGCTGTCCGCGCCTACTTCGAATGGATGCCGATCCGGCAAGTCGACATGGACGACAATCTGCGCATCTGGCGGACGTTCCAGATGGGGAAGTTGTTCGATCTGATTATGCTGGATACGCGGAATTATGACAGGAGTATTACGACGTTGAACTGGAATGATGAGTATGTGGCGGAGATAAAGGATGATGCTGGGAGGACTCTGATGGGTGGGCGACAGGAGAATTGGTTTTATGGGCAGTTGAGCAAGAGTAAGCAACGGGAGGCTGTGTGGAGAATTGTGGGGAATCAGATTATCTTCTCAAGAATCAACAATACGGCGAGATCCAGTGAATGGTTGAATGCAGATCAGTGGGATGTAAGTCATTTCACTCTTTTCTCTCCGTGTAGCAAGACTAACGACTTCTTAAAGGGCTACACCGCAAACCGCAACCGCACCCTCGCGCACCTATACACCAACAAAATCCCCAACACCATCATGCTCGCCGGCGATAGCCACGCAAACTGGGTCTCCGATCTCGTCTGGCTCGACGAGCCAAACTACCCTTACGACCAAGCCACCGGGGCGGGATCCATCGGTGTAGAGTTTGCCGGAACCGCAGTATCCTCTTCCGGCTTCGGCGGCACCATTTCAAGCGCGAACACAAAGTCAAAAGGCTTGGTTAAAGATAATAGAGAGTTGCAGTGGAGTGAGGGGTATTATCGTGGGTACTATGAATTGCAGATCTCGCCCAAGGCGATTGTGGCGAACTATTATGGTAAGTCGAACACACAACTCCCTCCCCGCTTCGATTATGTTTATATTCTCACGCTGATTGCTAATATTTGCAATGTGAAGGTTGTCCCACGGTCGCAACCCGCAATCCTTTTGAAATCAGTCTGGCTAATTTTACGGTCTTGGTCGGTGAGAATCGTATTCAGAGATCGGTGGCAAATGGAACCGTGGAGTCTGGGGCACTGCAGAGAGGGAGTCTGAAGATGACAAATTTAACGTTGAATACCGAAACGGGGGGTTGGAATGTTACAAGCTTTGATCAGATGTTCATCAAGTATTAGGATGCGTCTAGTTCAAAGGTGCGCAAATGCGAAAAGGGGGTAATAGAGTATAATTGAAGTCTCAGACGACTCATTGATAGAAACTAGCTATTGTTCAACTCTGCTCTTAGCAGAAAACATCTTTTGCTCGCGCTGCGAGAGAATTGTGACCCGAAGGAGAGATGATGGAAACTTAATCCAGAACTGAAATGGGAGATTCAAGGATTGAGAAATGTTAGAGAGCAGATCCAGAAATAGAACGGAAGAGTCAAGGATAGAGAAAATAAAAAAGCCATTACCGTTGCAAAAGCCACCTCACGCCCTCCCTAAACGTCCCTAGTGTGAACAACAATCTTGCCCTTCGCCCTCCCTGTCTTCAGTTTCTCAAATGCCTTCGGCGCATCGTCAAATGCAAAGACCTCATCGATCACCGCCCGAATCTTCCCTCCTGCATCCACCTCCCCAACTGCTCTAAATCTTCCTTCTTTGGCTGAGTCACCAAGAATTCAAACATCCTCTTCCCACCGCCCAGAAATCCCGGCCTCAGGCTATTCTGCACCAGCTGCCCCATAGCCCCCAAACTAATGCCTGCCCCAACCTGGACAAACTTTCCATTTGGTACGAGGAACTTATGGCTCTCCCTGTACAGAGTTCCCGGGACTCCAACATTGTCCACCACGAGACTGAAAACCTGGCCCTTACCTTCAAGCTCCTTCGCCACATTCACACTCTTATAATCTAGCACATCATCCGCCCCAACACTCTTCACGAGTTCCACATTCCCCGTCGAGCAATTCGTCGTAACGTAGCACTCGAGTGCCTTCGCAATCTGGATTCCCCAGGTCCCCGTCCCTCCACTCCCACCATTAATAAACAACTTATCCCCCTCTTTCATATTCGGCACAATACACTGACATGCCGTCACAGCCGCACATCCCAGTGCCGCAAGCGCATCCACACCACCCTCTTTCCCAATTCCCGTTCCCAATCCCTCCGGGACAACAGCAACCTGCCCCGCCTCAATATACATAAACTGCGCCAAACTCCCCTGCCCTATCCTATTCCCCTTCACAAACTTACTCCCAGACACCAAATCCCCCTCTTTCAAATTCTTTACATTCTCCCCGACTCCAACGACTCTTCCACAATAATCCATGCCGAGACCGCTGTGCTTGGCAACACGAGCTTGGCAATGAGACCCAGTTCTAGCATTTGGTAGTCCGCGGGATTGAGCGCTGCGCTGTAGATGTCGATAAGGACTTGAGAGGTGTCGGGTGTGGGTTTGGGGGCCCCGCTGGCGGGCTTGTAGAGCGTGTGTTCGAGGCCTGTAGCTGCAGTGGTGAATTGCCAGGCTTTCATTGTGGCGGTGGCCATTTTGGATTGAGGGAAGGAATGGGATAGAAAGGTGTGCCTGGATTGGAGAGAGATTATATAAGGGAAGGAATTTTGTGGCCGAAAACTTGATTCTGAAGACGGGTTTTACACAAAAATGGCCTCATGCTACGAGAATTTGTCCGTCTGCGCCGCAATGCCGCGGTTCGCCACTAGGCGAAATTTCGGTCGTATGTCCCCAGGTGTTGCCATCGCGTGATATATTATTATTATTAGGTCTATTTACTGTCTACTATAAGCTATGTTTAGCTATGTAGACTATTGCCTAAGGATAAAACTCCTGAAGTAGAGAAAACTTTTATGTTCTATAGTTATGTTCCCCTTACTAGTAGGGCGTCAAAGGTACTGCGTTTATCTGTCGTTATTGTCTGCCTACGCTGTCACGCTTGCCCTTGGTAAAGGGCTATAGAGAAAAAAAGAGTAAGAGAAAGTAGAAGAGTAGGTGAGCAGAAAGAGGAGTATAGAGGATAGGAGTAGTATAGAGATTAGAGAAAGGAGGGGGAATAGAGAGAGGTTTATGCTATAGCTAGCTTAAAAGTCCTTGTGCCTCTTAGCAGTTAGTGTAATTCTCTTAGCTAATTTCCTAGGCTACTTTAAACTACTTTAGAACGTGTTGTTCTAGTATCTTTTTAGCTACGGCCTTTGCCTAGCCTAGTTTGCTAAAGATATCCTTTAGCCTTTTGTTATATAGGTGTAGTAGTAGCATAGTTCTGTTAAGTCTTCTATAGTAAAAAATAACATGTTCTACTATTTGTTTATGCTATCTATATATATTTTCTTTTATAATTTCTAGGACTTAGCGTTAAGCAAGCTATTAGTTAAGTCAAATTGCTTCTATATAGATGTTACGATCTAACTGCGCTAGGCAGCTAGGACGCTATGCGCAGGTCTTGTGTACTAGAAGACCAATTAAGGGAACGCTAGAGTGCAGCGCAGCATGCGAGAGTTTAGTCTATTAAAAACATATAACATTAATCTATATAAGCTATTACTATTACTATCTATTAAATAGATAGCACTAGTAAATAAACAACTTAAAACTATGTAGAAATTAGGTTAAAACAAAGCTCTAGCTTATAAAACAGAGCGTCTACGAGCTTAAAACAGAATAAGTTTCAAATATTGCTATACCTAACTATAGATAGTACTATACCCAACTATGGATATTGTTGTACCCAACTACGGATAGTACTGTACCCAACTATGGATAGTACTATACCCGACTACGGATATTGTTATACCTGACTACGGATAGTACTGTACCCGACTACGGATAGTACTGTACCTAACTACGGATAGTACTATACCTGACTACAGATATTGTTGTACCTGACTATAGATATTGCTATACCTAACCTGTTCCTTCAATATATATAGAAGGGAATTTTGTAGAGAATAAAAAATTAAGCTATTCATGAAATCCTGTTGTCCTGCCTTGCTCTGCTATTAATCACTAATTGTTGCATGTCTTGCTATTGATTATTGATTCTTTACAGGTTATAAGCCTAGCTGCTTATAACGAAATCAATTTCTCCGAAATCTATTTTAAATTACAGCTAGCCTGTAATTTTTTTTGAGAAAAACCTCAAAACCTTGAATTACTTCTTTTATAGCTAGCCTATAATTTTCTTTTTAAGAAAAACCTTAAATCTCAAATCACCTCTCAAATCACTTCTATTTTAAATTATAGCTAGCCTATAATTTTCTTTTAAGAAAAACCTTGAAATCTTAAATTATTTCTATTATAGCTAGCCTATAATTTTCTTTTAAGAAAAACCTTAAACCTTAAATCACCTCTATTTTAAATTACAGCTAGCCTGTAATTTTCTTTTACTCTACTATTAATTCGTCTATTTTTAATAGATAACAAATTAATAGCGATTTTAATTATAACAACTAAAAAATACTCTATTACTAAGCTTTAAGGCTAAGTTAATTATAAGGTCTAGAAGCTTTATATAGAGTTAGTTTTAGTTAAAAAGTCTTTATAGAATATAATTAATTATAACAATAATTAATATAGTTATACCTATAAATACAATTAAAAATCGAAAATCCCTAAGCCTAATTAGGCTATTAATTAAGGATAGACCCTTGCTTTAAATATAACACTATGTAACAGCGTTAGAAGCCTA